>VWZT01000763.1:137104-150309 GCA_013397055.1 Pachycephala philippinensis
TTTTTTTTCCCCTCTAACTAAAAATCCAGAGGAACAAGCTGCTTGTTGGGTCAGATTTAACAAATGGATGTGCAGTCCCTGTTACCAGGGTTACAAATTATGGCCATCTCCTCTCAAAATCATAGAAACAAGACTACAACAAATATAAATTACCTGTAATTTTCTTATTCCAATAATTCAAATTCACATTTCCATTACTGGAGATGAGTAAAGGAAAGTATGATTCATGTTGCAGTGAAAAGCTATTAAGGTCTAAGATTACTTAGGCTTTGAGTGAAAGGTGCCTGTTACTATAAATGTGGAAAGCTAAAATAAAATCCTTGGGTAGATTAGAAGATGTGTTTAAGATCTTTGCAGCTATTGGACTGGAAATGTGTGTTGCTATTTGACATTTTATAGTCCCCTAAATTTTCTAGTTTGTTATTTGAACATTGAAATCAATCTCATTTTGAACCAGGTCTAGGTATTACGGATGATGTCCCCCACCAAAAAAANAAAACCACCAAAAAAAAAAAAAAAAAAAAAAAAAAAAAAAAAAAAAAAAAAAAAAAAAAAGATGAGCAAAATTGAAATAACTCTTACCTAGCCTTCACTGACTTCCTAGTAGTGAGCTAGAAATTACCTTAAACATGAGCTAAGCTGTTCACAAATTGGGATGTTGGGATGTCCTTTTTTGAGGATTTGTACTCATTCCACAGAGAAGTAAGAGCCAGGCTTTTCTATCCTGGTCTACCTTGAAGCAGAGGGAAACAGTGTATAAAGGACATACTTTCTGCAGCATTTATACAGCTCTGTACTTTAGTGTATGGTGTGTCTGTAGCCAGTGCTCTAAAAACCTGGGAGTTTATCCTCACTTCGATATTTTAGAAAATAGAAATCTGTCTGTCTTCAGAGCTTCACGACATTCAAGGCAAGGTATTTCCTACTGTGCTGCACAGCTTCATCACTTCACACATGGGTCATGAGTGTGAAGGTCATTGCCCTTTCTAATGAGGCAACGAAGGCCTCTGGCTTTTGAACAACATTGCTCATTTTGATAGCTTGAATAAAGGAAGGTGTATTGAAGCTACGATTCCTCTGACCCAGGAGAGTTCATATTTAATGTCTGCACATCTGCATCTGAAATATCAGTGGACTATAGGCAAAGAAACTTAGAGTTTGAGTCCCTAGGCAGAAATCACATCACTTGGGCTCGCATGACTCACAGTCTAAAATTTTTTGGGATTTTCTTCTGTTGACTACAGAGTCTGCAGTAGCCAACTCAAACCAGGTATCTGGGTTTGATCTGACAGAATCAGTTAAGAAGATATGCCACTGTGTGATGGCACCCTCCACTGAGTCACTGGAAATAACCTAGTCTTGGATCAGGCCCAGAATCAAGACTAGCTCCTTGCAATATCTTACTTAAAATTTCTTTAAACAAATCTGGCCTAAATATTTTAAATTGAATGGTCTTAAGTTTAAATGCATTATGAATATGAAATATTTCATAATGCCTAATCTCTAGTGATAAAACAGTAAAAACAGTGATTTCAGAGTAGATAGTATGTTAATATAAATTTATATACTTAAAATAAAAGTATTTACTGGTATGTGCATTAATAAATGCAAGAAAGAACATTTTAAAAAAACAAAGTACTTGAAACACTGTTTTTATGGTCTGGAGTGTTTTGACTGTTAATTTCAAAAATTTGTATTTCTATTTAAATTCAGAATTACCTCTTTTATCTTCAGTGAAATATTAGAATATTCTGAGAAAGAAGAAAGAAAAAGAAAGAAAGAAAGAAAGAAAGAAAGAAAGAAAGAAAGAAAGAAATCAGTTTCTAAACAGTCCTAAATACTAGTTTTCGAGTGCTATTCTACTGTTTCTTTATCAAGCAGATCAGATGAATTATTTAAAATGCATTTAAATAAACAGAATATTTTTTTTATTTCCCCCACCATCAATTAAACAATAAATGTGAGCACTTGTGACTTTTATTCTAAAGAATTAAGTCGTTTGGGATGCTGAGCATTAATCAGTTTAGGACACTAAATAAATGGAAGAGATATACTATAGTGGTGGTTGCAATTTCATCTGTTTATTTTATATCCCTTCCAGATGCTCACAGCAAGAAAGAACAACAGAATATTTGTAATTTCATGTCCTCATTCTGATTTAAAATTTATTAAACATGTATTAATACATTTAGAAAAGTTCTAACTGCTTTTCCAGTAATACAGTGTCTACAAATAGTAGACACAGAGATTTTATTTCAGAAATAAGTTCCCACAATTTTTTTTGCCATACATCGGCTTTTTATTAAAGCATTTTCCATCATAAGTAAATTAAAAATAAAACGTGTCATTGGATCAATCTTTTCACCTCCTGAATGCCAATGAAAAGAACTGCAATAAGCTGAAGTGTACGAATTCTGGTTTGCAACATGAAATCCAGTTTCATTATAGTCGATGAAAAGCTCTGCTATTGATTTCTGCACCGCCCAGATTTTTCCTAAACACCATTTGCTAATGGGTACTTCCACAGCCAGGGGAATGTTTGCTGTCACCAGCAGAGTAAGCAGGGCAGCAGTCCTGTCACTGCAGAGGCCACAGGTGGGTGGAAGGAGCCTGAAGTATGGTTAAAGCTGAGCAAGGCCCAGACACTTCATGTGCACCCACTGAATGCACTAAGATGAAGAAAAGTGAGGTTTGGATTTTAATTTTCTCCCTCTGACAATCACTGTTCAACAACTCAGCCTCTCTGAAACAGCTTTTGAAAGCTGCATACCGTGTGCTGACCTTGGCTTTCAAAGCACGGAGCTCCTGTGCTCATGTACATTTTTGTACCATGTACTATAAAGTGTATCTTCAAGCACCTGACCTGTGGCTTTATTATCATTCCCTTGCAACCCTGGGTGGAGGACTTGAAAATCTTTTGTTTTCTTAGCTTGCATCACACATTTAAAGAAGAAATATAAGCAGAACTAGCTCCAGCTGCAATTGTGCATAGCCTACAACCCAATTTCATCTAGCTATGCTCTGTTTTGTTTAAAGCAGCTTATGTTCTCCTCTTTTGGGAAATAAAAGCTTTTCTATAATGGGATAAGGGAGAAGACATTGTTAATTACTCATTTTAATTTTCAATAATTTCTTTTTTTTTTCAAAAGAGCAGAGCAAGAACAACCCTTATTTACAAAAGAAACAAAAGATATTTATTTTTAGCTTCAATTAACTGTAGCATGGACACCTTTTAAAAGTCCCCTTTTCAGGTATGAATAAACCTTTTAGACTGTCTTACAGGGAGGTGAGAAAACTTGATTTACAAATAAAACTTGATGTTACTAAAGCCTTCAGGATCACAGTTCATTTCTAGTTTGGAAAGCATCTCTACAAATACTTAACCTTAGTGGAAGTCTTTGGGTTTTCTCAAAATGTTGGCAGGTTTCCATTCCTAATTTCATCTTTCTGATGATATATGAATCACAGTGTTATGAATATTTTTCTCTGCTTTGTTTTTCACTATATTATGCTGATGGAATTCATGTCCAGTGCAAGCCCTACAGTTTTTTTTTTCCCAAAAGCTCTAGCTGAGCCTGATCAAAGCTACTTTGTGCCCTCTGTGTGCCTGAGTCTCCTCAGATGTAATCAACAAAATGAGAAAGAGGAGAATGAAGAACTGAAGAATTAAAAAATTATTGACCTCTGGGTTTGTGCAAGGAGGTATTGGTTCAGAGGGCTTCTCCCAAGCCCCTCACTTAAGACACCTATTGATGCTGTTTCAGTAAATGAATAAACTTGATTTGCTGGCAAAGAGCTTTGGCAGGAAATGACAGTTCTGTGCCATATATTAAAAATGTGTAAAAACTTTGGTTGAAATATAACTTAGATTTTATTTTTCTGACTGGCTACTCAGGTAGTTGAACTGAAATGATGAAGTAACTAAAATAACTGATCAACTTAGCTTCAGAAATCCAAGGTCTTAAAATTTACTAAATACAAGAAAGTGTAGTAACAACTACATACTAGCCACAGTGATATTTTCCCAGTGATTCAAAGCACCTTTATGAACACTAAAGATGCAAGAACTATATTTTATTCAATACAACAAATATCCTGAAATGTTATACCAAACTATTAGCTATTTTTAAAGGTTAGGCAGATTGTCTAAGGCAACACAGAGCTCCATGAACTACAAGATACATGAGATATTTTTGGGTTTTTTTCAATTAAAGTTTGGAGTAGTTATTTACAAGTCACCAGATTTCTAGGTTCTTCTTTAATACTAAAACTGAAATTATTTGGTGGGGTAAAAGCCTTACAAATATATGTATATTTAAATTTCAAGTAAGTTCTGTTAGACTTCAAAGATATATGGAAAGAAAAGTAGTACTTTCAAATAAATATCTAACTTATTGAGTAATTAGTCACCAGCTTTATAGCACTTACACTAATTTTAAACAATTGAAGAAGTTGAATAGCATCAAAGCTATTTCAGAGTATCACTTTAGAGAATGACATTCTAAACTCAAAAATGGCCAGCTAGTTTATGCTAATAAGAAACTTCAAAATCTGTTACTTTTCCTCTAGTCTTTTCAGCGTATCTGGGGGGAAAAAAATGCAGTCTGAATGTTATGAAACTTTGACCTCTGTCAATAAAATGGCTTCAGAGCTTTCTTATGCTGAAAAAGTATAAAAGAAAGACAAAGAACTGAGGCTGATATGGGCAAAATTCCAGAGTGTCCAAGAAAGTGGTGTCCTAATCAATCTGAAAGTGAAATATCGGGCAATTAACGCTGAAAGCCTGTTTAATTAAGGTGAATCATGTAAAAGGAAATGTTGGGTAGTCTCATTTATGCAACCTTTATATTTACCCTTTTGCTAGAGTTACAATTCAAAGTTTCTGCACATAAGTAGTAAAGTTGTCTCATATTCCATAAACATTATGAGTTGTTCTGCTAGTTAATTCTCAGTTCAATATGAGCAGCTTTTGTTAGTTAATAAGAATCTAGATGCAGGACTACTGTGAAAAAATCATTAGATACAATAAGGAACATACACAAAACCTATGCAAACAGCTAATACCTAGGGTGTCCTAATGTGAAAAAATCATTGGAAAAATTTTGTTTTCATCATACAATCACACTCCAAGCACTTGTTAACCAAATTCTTAGAGACCCGCAGTCTGCTTTCTTCATAGACTTAAATACTAACTAGTAGTTTTTTGTTAGAAAATGAAAAATCTGTACAGATTTTATTCAATACATATTTAATAAAGTGTTTTTCTGTAAAATATATCTAGACACAATATATAGGCTCTTTAGAAGAACACACTTTCTCCAATATGACACTTTAGATAGTATGACTTTGCCAGTGTACGGCTCTTGAGAGCTGATCAACAACTGAGATGTAAAAGTCTGCTGGAAACATTTAATTTTAACCATTCTACCTTTCTTTGCTTCAAGGTGAGCAAGTATTGACTGACCGTTTTCATAATCCATGGTGACCAGCTGTACACTTGCTACCTGAGGAGAATATTCATAACATTTTCTACATATGAAGGTAAAGAAGAAAGAGATGTATGTTGGTTTCTATGCCTGTATTTTACAATTCTATAAGAAAGCATACAAAAGTTTGAAAAAGAGTACTTGGAAGGCAAATAAATAAATTAATAAATAAATAAATAAATGCAGAGTTCCACTACATAATGCTGTTTGCTAACTGCAGCTGTCATTTCAGGGCAAGGAGTGAGTAGGCTTGTGGCAGACCCATGCAGAGTTTGGACTTTGCAGACGGGGACAAGGACTTTTCCTCTGCTGAAGAACTATATTAGCCCCCATAAAGAAAAGCATGCTGGTGTGAGATATCCTCATTAGTCTGCTCTGCTTAGCAGGTGTGCTGCTGCCAGCTGTGCCAGCTGCAGCTTGGTGGTGGCCCTCAGAGTCAAGTGCACGCAGTCAAGGTAAAGCACAGCAGCAATCAGCTCTTTTGTGATAGGACCACAGACTTTCAGATAATCACCTGTAAAATTTACTGTATGTAAATGTTGTGAATGTTTTTTTCACTGCTATGCAGCACCCAAAAATAACAAAAATGTAGCTGGAAACAAGAATTTGACAGGAAGTTGTAAGTAGCCACAAAAATTCCAGGAAAATTGTGCTGGATAATTAGCAGAAAAAGACAGCATATAGCATCACTAGCTGTCAAAGATATAGAAATTGTACTTCAGAAGTTTTTGTACTGCCAAAAAAGTGTAGCTGAAGAAATGAAACTGCAGTTGATCTAAAATCACATTTGCAAGAACTGGAGAGGGAATCTTCTTAGTGGCTTATTGCTATTTATGTTGTTCCATCAGTCACTTTACATTATTCCTCATGTCAAGGTGTTAGTGTCAGAATTTGCCTTTTACTCATGCATCCTTTTAGAAGGTAAGAAAGCTGATTAACTTATTTAGGAGGTAATTACCTATACAAGAATTAAGAGTTAGACTGTCGTTGGATCTTTCGCATATGCTCAAAGGGGGAGAAAAAAATATGAACAGCCACTCTCATTCAGTTGCTTCTTTTTTAGGTACACATCCTTATTTCTTCTATTAAAATCAAATATTCCTTCTAATTGGTCTTGCCTTGCCTTGCCTTGCCTTCCCTTCCCTTCTTCTTCCCCCCTTTCACTAATTAAAGTGGCTATTTTTCTGGACCCATGAGTTTTTCTCATTTTTGTCGTGCTGATTCTCTCCCCATCCCACTGAGGGAAGGTTGAGTGAATGACAGAGTGGGGGCTTGGTTGCTGGACAGGGTCGACTCACCACACTTACTGGTTTATATTATGTTGCCAAGAACAGCATAAATGGGGAATGCATGGAATTGAATACTGATGTATCTAGGGTTTATGTTTCTGAATCAGCTGAAGCATTTTCTGTGAGACAAGAAACTCTGATAGAAACTCAAAGATACAGAAGATACTAGAAGACTGCAGGCTGTGAAGTTTAGCTGTATTTGGGATTTCTCGGCACATAGGGAGTTTGAGAACTGGTGCACTGATGACTAGATGAAATAAGTGCTCTCAATGTCTAAATCCAGAGGGTAAAAGTACTCATTGCACAATGGGTACAATAATATACAACCAGATACGGAAGTAATATTGATTTCCTTAGGCAGGATCGTAGCTTGTATGGAACTTATTAGGACATGTCTTGTTTACTTTGTCTCTGATGATTCTGTATTGAGTAATCAGAGCAGAGAATCAAGCTAACTTCAATAAGACTTGGATCGGGTCCTGAAAGACTGAATAAGAAAGTTCCTTTTATTGAAAGTACACAATGAATCCTTCCTCCTGAATTCATTAGTTATTCTTTACACCACACCTGCTTCTGTAACAAAGATTGTCCTTGGTACATAGTTAAAACAAGGAGAAAACAACAAACAAGCAACGTCTTCATTCTTGGCATAGAAAGATGTTGTTTTGGGAGGTAAAAATAGCACCGAAGAGGATAGTGCTGCCTTTCTTACTGCTTACATTTCTATTCTCAGAAATACATAAGTAAAATATTCAGTTTACTGGAATCTTTTTTAATGCAATGTAATCCACGTTTTGTATGAAATGTAGTATCTATTCAGACACATTGTTACTACATTTGGTGTAGGGAATAAGAGCTTAAAACCAATTTTTTTCTCTCTTTAAATCTTATTGACAAAATTGCATGGATATAGCTTTATGTTGTCAGCTGTCTTTGCTGACACCTTCATCAGGGGAAAACCATGAAGATGCAACCAATTGAAAAAATGCTTGTTCAGCCTTTATCATGGTCTCCTCTTTTCTTGCAGTGAGATAGTCACCTGTATGTAATTGTCCCATGATGGAATGAAGGCTGCAATGGATAGGTCTGTTGCAATCTGTCTCATATCTTGGTTTCTCCAGCAGAAACTGGTGTAAAGATAAATGGTTAATTTAGTTTTCAAGGACATAAAATTAATTTTGAGATCAGGCTCAATGTCCAGGATACAAGTCTTGCATGTAAAACAACCATGTCAACAACACACCAACATGATTTTTTATGTAATTATGGGTATATTGAGCAGGCCAAATCCCAAGAAACACTCAAGTATGTAACTCCTACTAAAATCAGTAGAAGTCTTGTGTGTAGATGTTAGCAATGATCTAGGTCTCAGTCTCCCTTAGTTAGATATTATTCATGCTTGATGAGTCAGTTCTGGCTTTGAGGTAGAATGGCTGAGAGAATATTTCTTTACCCCACTGAGACACTCTTAAGTATCTTGCACTCGTTACTAGTTTCTGTTTTTCTTACTGTTCACTGCTGGGTAGGTAAACAACAGACAACATATTAAATTCACTGCTTTACTAAGAAATAAATAATTAAGACCCTTCACAGGAAATGTTTGATACTTTTTAACACAGCATAACAGTTATACAGAGTGTTTCCTTTTAGCAGATGGAAAACCAGTATGAGGCATAATCCATGATACAGCACAATAATTTTTTTTCATAATCTTGACAAGATTGACAGTTAAACTTTTTAAGGTAAAAGTCTAAACATTTTTGAAGAATTCCTTATTTCCTTGGGTCTCTTTGGACCACACTAAGCTAGGTATCAATCACACTGATATCAGTTATGGGCAATGTCTGTCTGAGAACAATCTAGGTCATGTAAGACAAGATGAACTTATCCCTGGTATGCACTCTATTCATCAATACCTGGAGCTGCTCAAGCCTTTTTACCCTTGGAGACATCTAAATTCACTTTTTCAACTTGAAAGGTGCAAAAGTTCATCAGATCATTGGATCTCTCTGCCTTCATTATAAATACCACAGAGACTTCTGGAAACCTCTGCCAAAGACCAGAAGAATTCCTTATTTCACTGTAAAGTTATCTATAAAGATTTTAGATACTATATAGTTACTAGACAATAAAACTACAACATACTGCTCATTTACTTTGTTCTGAGTGTAGTTCACCCAGTGAACATCACATGTTGTGAGAGGCTCAGGGTGCATTCAAGTCCAGTGGGAGCCATATGTAGGTGATCAATATTTACTGAACTCCCAAGGCTCTTAACAAAGATTTGGGCATATGCATAACTGGCAGTTTGTTTTTGGTCCTTCCCCAGGGCAAAGGTTCACAAACTTTTCTTTTTCAGTGATGACAAAAAAGGACCACTCTATCCCTTGTTGGAAGTTACTGATACCTCCCCGTTTCTTCCAGTTAATGATTTTTTTTGGTCTCTCTCTAATGCATTTCAGAAAAAAAACCCATTCTAGTCAACTTAAAATACCAGAACCTATTTCATCTGCTCACTAATTAAGAAAGTTAACAAAAGTTAGTAGGCAGAGAGACTAAACTCCTCTTGGTTGAATGATCATATCAGTGGATATGGTTTGTTTCTGCATTTCGTCTTCTGAATTCTGATTAGTTCTGAACAGGGGTCTATCCCAGGTTCTGGATTCCAGAAGCAGTATGGAATTTCTTTTTTTAATCCTGAAGTGGGGTGCTTAGCAGCTGGAGAGAATGACATGATCAGATGTATACTCTAATATTTATGTTTTCTCAGTCTCTTTCTCTGTCAGCCTCATGAAACAGATTGTTAGGCTTGCCTTTATAACGCTAATACTTCTTTGGACCCAATGTCCCTTCAGGGAACATGATTCTGGAATATATGTGTTTAAAACATAAGCTTTACAGTCCCAAATATTAAAATCAATAATTTGTTTTATCTGGCTAGATGCATTTTTAGCCCAACAACATCCTTTTTTTTCTTTTCTTAGCTTATAAAAGCTTTTCTAATTTTTATCTTCCTTATATATAAATTTAGTAGTAATAAGCACACCATTGGAAGTGTGGAATTTTTACATTTTGCTTTTCATTACTTGTATTTTATTGTTAATTCTGCTTCAGCTGTAATAGTAGACGTGCACCTTTGTTTCATTTTAAATAAGAAAATGTTACTTTTTACAAGAAAAGTTGCCTTAGTGTGATAGTTCACTAATGTTCAATTTTCCACTGCTTCAACAAAAAATTCATCTGTGCTAGGGGTGCAGCAGTTGTTCTTTAATCTTCATAGGGCTCACTGTAGCTGCCTGCAAACAGATCCAATTGCCTGTTTTAATTTTTATTTTTTTTAATGCAAATTTTCTTAGCCTATACTCATTTGGATAAAATTGGTATGCTGTTGGTATTTCTGAGCTCTGAACTCTTCATTCAGTTGATATTCAGTGCTTTTTCTTGTATTACATTAGGATTTTCAGTCAGAGTATTTCTGTACTTTCTATACATTGAATTATTGATTACAATATAATTTTGCTTGAGTAATTTCCAGCTGTTTTGTTAAGGGTTAATTTTAATTCAAGGATCTTAGACCCTTTTCTAGTACTTGATCAATTCTTATAACTTATCAGAGGTAAATGTTTTCTTTCATCTCTCAAGAGTTATGACATCAAAAATTTTGTTACATTGTTTTTATTTCACAGTTTGAAACCCTGTCTCCCACATGCTTAATTATGTGGAGAATGCCAGAGTTCTAAAACTTCTTGGTTATTGAAGAAGCCCTGTTCTAATTTAATGAGAAAAAGAAAAAAAGGCAACAAATGCAATGGGGCCTGTGATGATAAGATATACGATTTCTTCCTTTGTGTCCTGCACTGGTGCTTGTTGCTCAGAGACCTTGGGTGAGGCACTAATTCACTGGGTATCCTCTCCATTTTCATGGATTTTTCAGCACAGAGGGTTTTTAGCCTCTCATTTCTCTACTTCAGGTCACTTTGAAGTGGGTAATTTATTAGTAACTCTCATTTTTTCTTCAACTTCAATTTTTTTCATCCAACCAAAAATATTTAAATGAACAATTTTCAATGCTACAAAAGTGATAAGTAGCTCTTGGAATTGATAATCTAGATTTATACAGTACAGGAAATTATGGGAAAGAAATCAAGTTTAGCATATTCACAAAAATACAGGCTTCTTTGGGAATGGACTTTTTAATGAGGCCTGCTGCAATAGGACATGGGATAGTGTTTTTAAACTAGTAGAGTTTAAAATAGATTCAGATTCAGAATAGCTATAAGGAAGACACTTCTTATTCAGGAAAAGGATAGTTACAAGCAATGCTGAATGTATGTGTCTATGTTTCATCAAAAGTAGCAATGAGCTACATTTTCCTTCTTAATTACATTTGAAGTAACAGCACTAAAGCTCTTCAGCTATTACAGTGTCTAAGTAGTTGGTAGCAGAAGCAGAAAAGTTGAAATTTCAGCTGAAACTGGATCAAAGCCTTCCATGTTACTGAATTCAGACTGTACAACTCATACACACAGATAAATGCCCAAAACTGGGTCTGCAGTCATAGTTCCTAGTTCCTGGGGCCTCATAATAATAAGAGCAAATAAGTCAGCTCTTCATAGACTACTCTATATTTAAATGCTAACAATAGAATAGTTTTTCCTCTTTCTTGCCTCTTATGCTCATGTCATTTTCATAGAGAATCACTTTTCAGGCCAAGTTGTAAAACAATTCTTGCCTCCAGCTGTCACAGGTAAGAGAAAGTCCATCCTTTGATGGATTCTTATTACTTATTAAATATTTAATAAGCTCTGAGACTAGTTTGGGGCTGTATTTCACTCTTGCCCAGTCATTTTGGTGCTGCTTGTCAAGGAAATAATGCAGGCTGAATGAAGGGCACACAGCACTAGTTAGCAGTTTGCATACATGTCAGTAACAATAACTTACCCATGTATAATCAGGTGAGGTTTTTCCATTTTAGCTTACAACAAGTTGCATTTTAAAGTATTACCCAAAGGGGAAAAAAATAAAAGTGCTGAGAATAGATGCAGGAAACAAAATCCAACAATATCCAACAACTGTGCTGAAAAATTGAATTTAAAAGGACTTTTTCCTCCCCTTTTTTTCCTGTGATTGGCACAATTTTAGCATATTAAGAGCAGCAAATAAGGCCACTAGGCTCAACAAGCAACCTCCTGTTGTTTCCCTTATCTTTATTTTCTTGATTTTCCTCTCTTTTCTGTCAGCTCTTTGCCTAATAAGCATTGACTTTCTTATTTCAGAGTCTCTATAATATTCTGAACCAAGGATTTTAATCTTGAAGATTTTCTTTATCACCATGGCAAAGTGATAAAAAAATCTCTGAAAGTGTATCCATTTTTGAAAGCATAGTGTAGAGCTGTTGAAATAATATTACTAGTGATTTAGAAAATATGAAGGACTATTTTGTTTTATCTTGAAACTTTTAAATTAACTTCAGTTTACACAACAATTATCAATCTAAAGTGCCACTCTGGTGCTCAAAATCGTTGCCTAACCACAGCAGGGAGTGTGACCACTTTAATTAATTCTGTTGGAATCATCATAGTTAGACTAAATTACTTTTGTCTTGAAGAGTAGTCATGTTCAATAAAAGGACTTTAGCATAAAGATCATATAAAACAGAAGTATTGAATAAAACATACAATATTTGCTGTTCAACTGCTGAATTTGAGGTTTACTAAATAAAAATTTGTGTTTTAAAATTCACACCTATTTAAATTCTGACAATAAATGTGGCATTAAATCTAATTATGAAAAAGGGTTCATAACAATGGTAATAGATCCTAGAAACTTTCAGTAAATCCATTCACCATAGGATATTTAAACTTGTGAGGAACTAAATCAAGTAACAAAAAATAAAATTATCAGGAAATAGAATATAGCATTCAGTTTTGGAAGGTTTATTTGACAATCTATGGGATATCATTGGCAAAAGGTCTTTTAATTCTCTACTAACAGGTTAAAATTTCCAGTTAAAAGATATTGGGCTAGCAGAGTCAGCTAGAGAAAAAAAAAAAAGTGAAAGTGGAAGTGTCAATATATTATTTAATCACTGTCAAAACAGTTTCATATTTCTCCTTTAGACAAAGTACTGTACTATTTCTGCGGGAAAGTACATTTTTGCTCAATGTGAAATTGGATCAGAAATCCCTGTATGGCAAATCTGTAGCATTGTAACCCAGTAAGAACATTATTGCTATTGTCTGTGACAGGCTGCAGACCTGGAATAGGAGTGCAAAAGGAAACAGAGGGTGATCACAGGGGCCTGGAAAATACAGGCACCAGGTGAAAGCAGACCCCAGCATCCTTAAACCACTCACCAGCATTCAGCTACTGGTTCTCAAAGGAATGTAACCTTGGGAGCCGGGAAAAAAAAAAACCAGTTATAGGGGTG
>VWZT01000763.1:150380-305979 GCA_013397055.1 Pachycephala philippinensis
AAAAAAAAAAAAAAAGTAAGTATCCTTTACATATAAATCACAGCATATACAGTAAATTCAGATGTATGGTGCACTTGCAGGTAAAAAGAGGATGTGGAATGTGATAATATATGTATAAAATTGAACCGAGGTGAATTCTAGAGTGAGGAGGAAGAAACCATTAATACCCAGCACCATACTTCTTTCGTCGTTGGTATACAGAAGATTTGATCCCTAAAACCCCCAAGAACTGAAGCCATTGACAACAGGATGCAGACGAGAAGTAGAAGGCTGAGCATAGCACCAAAGAGAGGAGTAGATTCTACAGAGCTTGTGTATACGTCATTCTACCTGCATCTGATTTGACCTAGCAATGTTAAAATCAATGCAGCTGGAGTAATAGTTCTTTGATTACACTGTTAAGAGTTTTTAACGAGACTAACAATCAATGCTCAGCTTTGCATATACAATGCATTCTTTTTGCCCATAATAAGGCTTTTTCTGTAACTGGTGGGAAATCAGGGATTCCGTAACCTGAATGCAACAAATTCATAAGACAAACATGTAACCAGAATTAAGTCTTTTGTTGTTTTGTTTTGTTTTGTTTTGTTTTGTTTGTTTGGGGTTTTTTAATACTTATCAAATATGTACTTAAAAAATATTCAGGCTTGGATATTATATTTTTCAAATATTTGTTAGCATATTTATTTTTTTAAAAGGAAAAGAATTCCAGAATGTGCTTCTCTTCTCAAAGCTATTATTTCTGTCATCTTGCTCTCAGCTTCATAAATTTCACTAAACTGAGACAAATTTTGAAAATGGACTCTGTTCTCTGCAGGTACACTTGGTACTCAGTGAGTCTGCCACCTCATTATATACCGGTAATAAGCCTGAATATGAAAAACAAAATAGCTTTGCCTCTATATTTTTTCCCCATCATCCATGACTCTCTGTGGGTTTGCATGTAGGAGCCTCTTTGCTGAAACAGACTTCAGCGAATAACGATTGTGCTGTGCTATATCCATCATTAGCCTCAAGATTTTATAATTTGTGTAAAGGGAAATTGGGTAAGGATAAAAAAGGAAGATTCAGTGTAATGTACTGTTAATGAACTATCTGGTCTCTGGTTTGTCAGCACAAAATACCTTTATCACAGTGGCCTGACCACATCTCCTGAAGTAAATGGACGGAACTGTTTCTTTGAAGCTTTTCACATATCTTCAATTTCAAGCATTATTTCTAGAAATATATTCATGAAAATATAGAATTACATGGGCATATCTGAATTGTTCATGTACTGTTTCTTCAAAAAGCATGGGGCAAGCCCACAGAAAGTAGCACTCCCGTACCCTGGATCACATGGAAAAGTTTGGAGAATCTGGTGCTTTCTGCCCGCTCCCAGTCCACCTAAGCACCTGCCCACCGGGGTGAGGCACCTGCAGCTAGGGACAGGGTGACAGAGGCCAAAAAAGAGACCAAGTGACAGCTCCTGAGGTAA
Organism: Pachycephala philippinensis; assembly: GCA_013397055.1. Classification (NCBI taxonomy): domain Eukaryota; kingdom Metazoa; phylum Chordata; class Aves; order Passeriformes; genus Pachycephala; species Pachycephala philippinensis. The sequence goes on from VWZT01000763.1 coordinate 151,858, forward strand.
GAATGCAGTTCTTCTAAACAATATATATCTCAGAAAAGCAAGAAACATTACTGCTCCTCGAGATGAGGGAAATACTTTTCCTAGGGATTCAGAGGAGATGATGCAGAGCTTGCCATAACTCAGGAAGACCCTGATTGGTTTCAAGATTGACAGCAAGACAGAGTGACATAGTGCAGAGGCTTAAATTGATGGACAAATTTCTGAAAATTTCTTGTGCTCTGATTTGAAGTTTTAGTTGTCCCTCATTTTCTACAGATTGGAATTAAAATGCATTCTGCTGTTTACATGTGTCTATACTTGAGACCTCTGTTTTTGCTGTCCCAGAATAAATGTTAAACTTAATTTGTTAGTCTTATTGAATTAACATTTGTAAATATGGGGAGGGGATCCAATGAAAATCCAAATGAAGGCTGCAAGACAGTTTTGTCATGTGATTGCTTTGCAGGATCAAAAGTAACTATAATGTATCACCAATAACTTTGATTTCTTGATTCTAATATTGTCCCTTTTTACATAAGACACTGAAAGCTTTGAGACACTGTAAGTTATTATAGTTAGGAGGAGAACATGTTGAGAGGATGCAATGCTTTCTTTAGGTAATGTCTGTGTTTCCAAAAACCCATGCAAAATAGGGACTTGTTAAATAGTATAAAAAAAGAAATTACAAGAGACAATTTCCTAGCTTACTGAAATACGTTTTCTTCACTTATTATGCCCGAATCTTTGTAGTCCTTTCTCAGAATTGCATTTAATCCGATGGTTAAATTTCTTCTTTCCTTCTTCTCCCTCCATTTTTGTCTGTTTTTTGTTTTTATAATCCCTCTCAATTCTTTCTGACCCCTGCAATTTAAACATTATATCCCAGGGATCTTCTGTCTAAAAAGCTCAGGTTGCTAGTGACTGCAATTATTTTTCTTCCCTAATAAGTTTAATAATTTCTGCTGGGTTTGATAAAAAATTACTATTTATCCTACTGAGTAGGAGAGGTTTAATCAAACATCTTTACAATGTTCTCACAGAGCTTTTTCTTCTGAGAAATTTCTTTCTCCAATTATTGTATGTGTACAAATACAACAATATTCTGTGGCCTGTGCTATTAAGCATTCTGCAGGGTTTGGTTTTTTTTTTTTAAAGCAGACCAGGCAATGTCAGCCATGTAATGAATGATTAAAATGCCTCAGGTTTTTGTGCAATAACATAAGCACAGACTCTGGGTCTAAGTGAGCTGATTTTCATATTCTGTAGATTTAGTTCCTTTAGTTTTAAGAGCATTGAGGACATAGAGCATTTGGAAATTCTGAGGTGAAATCATCTGCTCCATGGTTAAAAGATATCCAAATGAATATACTCCAAAATAATTTCTAAGAAAACATATATGAAGTAATTAACCTCAGTAGAATTTTAGATATTGTCTTAGAAACTGTAATACATTCCTTGCATAAAGAGCTAGTATTGTAAGGCAGAGAGAGATTTATCCAGAGGCATTTGAGAAATGCAGGGGGACAGTGTAATTTTGGCTGATAATTAATTAAAAAGAACATATACAAAAACAAAAAAGAGAAAGTAAACAAAATTGTTAAGTATGATCAGTTTTCACAGGCAAGGACTGATAAGCAATCAGCAGTATTGAAAACTGATAGGATGAAAAGCAATGAAAACAATATTTTTCATCATATACAGGATAAATACTAGTTGGTGAATGAACATCACTCGGATGTGATGTCATTTGTATTAAAACAATGACTATTTGAATAAACATGCATAATAGGTAGGATTAAAAAATAAAGTGTTTCAATATTCACACTTTAATGAACAATCAAAATCATAAGCATCTGATGATAAGGAGGACTATTTCTGGTGTTTAGGATGAGAAGCTGAATGTGCTTTGACAAGAAAAATTTGGGAGAGAAAGAGTATTTACTCTTTTTTTCTACCTCAGATTCTGGTCCGTGAAATATCTGAGAATTTTACACATTTGGAACATCCACCGTATCTATCTCACGGGCACTGTTCAGCTTTACTTTACAGATATTTATTATACAAATGGTCTGTGCACACAATTAACATAAAATTTCACAATTATGTTGGATTACTATGCCTCTGTGTTCTGCACTAGTAATAAATATGCACCAGGTGAAGGTCTCCAGGTGCTGATTTTCAGGGGCTGCAGGGAGGCCCCTGTGAGGAGCACAGGTGGCTCCAGCCAGCTCCCAAAGTGACCCACTGCAGGGCACAGCTGAGCCCCACAGCCAAGGTGGTGGTACCTTGGGGAAAACATGTTTTAGAAAGGGCAGAGCATAAAGGGGAATGAGGAAAAAACTGAGATGAATCACCTGCAGGCACCAAAATGAGAAAAGAAGGTGGGGGAGGTGCTCCAGGTGCTGGAGAAGAGATTCCCCCACAGCCTGTGGTGAAGACCATGATGAGACAGGCTGTCCCTCTGCAGCCCATGGATGACCATGGTGAAGCAGAGATCCACCTGCAGCTGTGGAGAACTCTGCATTGGTGCAGGATCCTGGCAGGAGCTGCAGCCTGTGGAGAGGAGCCCATGCAGGAGAAAATCTGCTGGCAGGAACCTTGGTCCTTGGGGGACTCATGCTGGAGTGGACTACTCCTGAAAGACTGCACCCCACGAAAAGGACCCGCTGTGGAGAAGTTTGTGAAGGACTGTGAGAGGTAGCTCATAAGCATGCTGGAGCATGGGAACTGCATGAAGAGGAAGGAGCAGTAATGTTATGAACTGACCATAACCTCCATTTTCTATGCCCCAGCACCCTTCTAGGGCAGGGGAGAGGACTTGGGAAGGAAGGAGTGAATCTGCACCTGGGAAGAAAGAATTCTAGGGTACAGATGTTAGTTTGGGGTTTTTTCGTTGTTTTAAGGTTTGCTATGTATAACCAGCCTGTCTGTAGGCAGCAGGTTGCATAGCATTTTGCCTGGGCAAGAATCATTTTGTATGAACTACATATGGACATATTTTTATTTCTCAAATTGTTAGACACCTACAAAGATTTGTAGTCAGTCTTTACCCCTGTGTTTATTAACTAGTTGGGCTGAAAATTTAAATATTAGATTGGGTGTTAGAAAAATTTTTTTTCACTGAAAGGGTTGTCAAGCAGTGGAACGGGATGCCCAGGTGAGTAGTTGAGTCATCATCCCTGAAGGTACTTAAAAGACGTGGTGTTTGAGGACACGGTTTAGTGGTGGACTTCACAGTGTTTGGTTTATGGTTGAACTCAATGATTTAAAAGTCTTTTCCAGCCTAAGCTAGTCTAGTCTACTCTAGTCTATTCTATTCAGTTTGTAACAGTTAATTTCAGGGAAGTAATGGAGGGAAGTCCTGCCTTCGAAAGAAAGTTTTGAGGAGGGTTGTAGGACAAAAAAAAAAAGGCAAACATTCAGTATACAGTGTACAGATGAGATACAGAACAAATTTTTAAGCTAAAGTTGCTCTTTGATTAGTACTTAAGCACATTAGACTAGAATTATTTTTTTTCCTAGGAACCAGGTTCCCACAAATGAAATCATTGAATTCTAAACCTTTTTAAAATTGGTCTTGTTTTATTCATATTTTTACACTTGGAGGTATTAACTTAATTTGCATGAAGCAGTCCCCATCAGTGAGAAACTCAGGACTGTTTTACTTCTGTAAAACAATTATAAACAATTTTAAAGTGTTGTAAAGTTCGATATAGTTCTTTTCCTGTGCCATAAACTAACAAATTTTATCCAGCTCACTGAAGGATATTCCTGCAGAGCGGATTCAGTGATGTAATGTGTCCTTATCTCCCTTCTTACCCTACAGCAGAGCACACGGGACATCACTAGTTGCCTTGTGAATGATACAGGTCATGGGAAAGAAAGTATTTTAAGCACATACAGAGATAACAGCTTTTCATAGAGGCAGTCTGGTGTTCAATCAAAAACTGAGACTGCCCAATGTACTTACTGTCACCTCTGTGTGTAACAGTGGGTCTCTGCCACTCAAATTACCCCTAAGAACAGGCATCTCTGCTTCCTGAAGAGGATGTACCCCAGCTCCCCTCACACCCTCCACCCCTGTGTGGGTTGTGCCATCCACCTCTCTATTCATTCTGTGTCATCCTTGCATTTACAGGCAGTTACTTAGGTGTTGTTACTTACCTCACATATTTTGCAAAGATTAACGCTTTAAGATGTGAACACTGACCCACATTAAACCACTGTAAGTTTTTGGGGTTTTTTCCACCACACAATCACTAGTCTATTTTCTAACTAGCTCATTTTCCTTTTTTGTGTCTTAATCTGGATGTCTGAAGCTTGTAGTTTTACGCTGAGGCCTGTCATGTAATACTTGATCAAAGGCTTGCTACAAATCCAAATAAAATATATTATATGCACAGTCATTATCAACCTTGCCTGTAAAATGGAGATATAGGTACAAAAATCTTAGACTGTAGCAATGTATTTGCAAGCATTACAATGTGATCTGCTACAGAGGGCTATTCGTTTGATGTTTCATTTGTGGTATATATTGTTCCACGAATAAGGTAATCCTTAATAATTTTTACTCTGCAAAGTACAAAAAGAATGCCAGAGTTAGTAAAATCTAACATAAAGACCTGCAGTTTCTCTTTAAAAACAGCAGGTTTTTTATTTTGGGTTTTATTGTTATTGTTTCGGGGGTTTTGTTTATATGCTTGTTTCTGTGTATTTAAGATAAAGTTTTCTTTTCATTATTTGTTGACAAATACGGCAATTAGAATTCTTATGTAGACTTGTGTGTGTTTCAAATTGTCATTGGGGTTACTAAAACTTTTGGTTAGAAGACAATACCATTGTTCTGTGAATCACGAGACTCATGTTCTTACTGGTGAGAGGGATTTCTTTGTTGCCTAAGTCGATTGGAGTCTTTGCACGACTTGGAAATTATTGGTGTTTTTTTAAAATATGTGCATCATGTCAAAGAGACATGAAAAGAGTCAAAGAACAGCACAAGAAGAAACTCAGTTCCTCACTGTTGTTTTTAAGCTTCTTATTGCTGCTGATCTCCTAGGTCCATTGTTCAGCAAAGAGGCTCAAGGCAGAGCTTTTCGTTAAGGACTGAAAAGTAGCATTTTGGCATTCGCTGTTTAGCACGGCAGGGACAACTGCATTTGAATTTGAGGTGGTACTAGAAAGGAAATTACCATTAGCACATTTCAGTTCTCCTACAGCTACAGCTTTAGAGTTCCTTTAAAGTACACTCCTTTAGGAAAGGTTTATTTCACTTTATTCCTCTTAGGATAGCACTACACTGTTCCAGAAGTGGCAGGCTGGATCTTTGTAGTGAGCTGGTATTTCCTAATCATACTAAAACCACTGGCATAGCAGAGCTTGACATCTGTGAACTCCTTCACACTGATGTTAATGGTTGATTGGGAATGGCAAAAGCTCTACCCTGCAAAACAAAATCTAATTTACTGGTTCACCCAAGACCCATGGAATATAAAAGAAAGGAAGAAGAAAAAAGCCCAACCCTTAACATCTATGAATAGTAATTATTTTTTCCCATAAATTCTAAACTTTCCCCATAGCAATTAACCCCACGACTCTTTAGAAACAGGATTGCTGTTTTTGTGCTCTGTATGTCTCTTTTCCAACATGTCCTACAACTTACTGACCTTCTTATTGGGTCAGCTACTGCAGGTGTCTGGAGACTTGGTTCGTGATTGGGAAGAACAACTTTGGCTAATTTGTGAGACTTCCCCATCAAAAAGTGCACATTATTACTTCATAATAGCCCTGACTTCCTTCTCTTGTTAGTATTCTACATGACAGCACCTTAACACATCCTAATTATATTCTATTCAGTTTATTGCTAATAGTCAAATTTGATTAGTTCAGTATATGCAGGCAGATAAGCAGAAGTTCTTGGTTTTATCAAGATTATTGCAAACAATTTCCTGAGTTTTCATATACTGTGAGCTGATACACCTTGTGGGAAGAAACTAGGAACTTTTTTGTCTACAAATAAAAGCATGTATCAGTGACATTTTTGAGTGTCAGGAAGATAATCTGAAGAACTGAAAACGCACTTATAGGCACAGACTAAAGCATGCCGTGATCCTGGAAATTGTTGCTGGTTCTTCACCAGGCTCCCAGATTAATATACAAATATTTCCCTAAATATTAATGAAGAATCAAAATTATTAAGATACCAAAAGATATTAGATCAGCATCAATATTGTTAAACCTAAATTATCATATCATGTTTCTATTAAGTAAAGAAATCAAAACCTAACTTGATTCACTTGCTATTATTGTCTTTTTATTACCATATATTCATAGGAAAGACTTAATACTTAGTGAATCTATGTCCAGAAACTTATACTTGCAATAATACTAATAGCTGACAGTAATAATCATAGTCAATTTAGAAGTAATGTAGTAAATTCATACATAAATATGAGTCTCCTTTATACAGACAAGTTCCAGTTTATAAACAGGGAAACAAAGGCACAGAGTAATGAAGTCACCTTAACATTTTGTGTATGATAACAGCCAGCCTGTGACACGGCCTTTTTCTCCTGACTCAGAACCCAGCGCTGTGTGCAGTGTATCATACTCCGTGATATACTTAGAATTATTGGTTCATTATTGCTAAAAAAGAATTATTTAAACTTACAAATACCTAACTTACTACATACCTCAGTTGTTAGCAGACTGAGTGTACCAAAAAGATTATGAGTACAAGTTAATTTATCCATAAATTTAGAATTCTGTCTTGAAAAAATGTCACAGCAACACATCTTGCAGTTTTCTGAAGATAGTTATTTCTCCAGAGGTGGGGTTCAGACCAAATCTAGGAGATACAGTAATGAGATATTTTTAAATAGTATTGAATTGAATGTAATTTATGTTTACATTCGATAACAGCAAACATTAAGTTTATACATGTCTAAGTAGTAGATTTTGTGCTTTATAAAATCCCAGAATGTGAAGTTCTATGTGATGGGATTTGAGCGATCAAGCTCAAAAGCCCATGAATTCGGAGTTCCCAGATTATGAGCCTATATAAGGCAACGTAGAATCAGAATTATTTAGTTTCTTCTGTGCAGGAAAACCACATAATAAACTGTCATCTTTTATATGCTGTGTAAGAACTTGCAATGGAGCTTACTAGGCTGAGCAGTGATGACCCAGATGAAGCCAAGAATGAATTGGTTTCAGATCTATTGCTAATAAAAGGTGATTTCTGATTATTCAGCCATTCTCATTTTTCAAAATTTCCTCAAAAGAACTTAATCTGATAATATGGTATAATATGACCAGTCTCATTCATGTTATCAAGTGCTCTTTCCTTATGTTAGTTTCTTTACATCTGATTTTCAAATGGTGTGGCATATAAAAAAATGTGTTTAATCATAGTGGTAGCTTAACCTAAATGAGTTCAGAATTCCTTTGGGAATATAAAACAATTCATCAGGTCTATTTTTTGGGGGAAGAACCATGCTGATTTATTTATAATATTCAAAACCAATTAAAATTTCTAATTTTAGGAATTCTTAATCTTCTCTAAGGCATAAAAAAAAGGAAATAATTAAATAACAGCAGAGAAATTGAGTATAAAGAATAGCCATACTGAATTTAAGACATTATTAGAAAAAACTTCTGGGAAATTTACCCACAATTTTGATGTCTTCAAGTTGCTAAAATTATCTGTATTTTCTATTTGGAAATACATAGGAAAGGAATGGAAAAAAAAAAATTATAAAGTTTTCCCAAATGGTACAGACTAGAGAATTTGGGAGAGGGAAAAAAAGCATACTTTCTAGTTTATATTTATCTAAACTTTGCAAGAAGTACCACCTACACTGTAGCTACAGTATAGCATAGTTTAACACTGTTATGTAAGAGTCAAGTTATTCAAATGAAAAATGAGTGGTTAAAAACTGTTTTGTAATCTCTGCAATGTAATTACGCTCCCTGGATTATGAAAGTCTGCAATATTTTCATGTATTCCTTTGGAATCAATTTATTAATTAAAAAATTAGGCCAGTGCCACTGACCTAATTTACTCTAATAAAACCAACTAGGTCACAATTAAGATTCTCCTTTCACATAGGTATTTTCTGTCTCTTTAGTGCCATTTGTAATTTAAGTCTGGAGGGGTAGTACGATTAATTCTTTCATACTCTTTGTCTTTTACTGTGTCACCTGAGCTGCTTGTGTAAAACAACGTGAGTCCCACAGCTAACAAAAACCAGAGGAAAAATACTTGAAATACCAAATCTAGCATCTGTATTATTCATGGCATTTGTGGTCCCTGTGCGAGAACAAAATCTGTGCTAAATAATGTGAAGAATATTCTAACCCCCATTGTATTGTCACTGCATCTTCCAGGGAACCAGAAAGGTTACTTCAAGAATTTGTCAGGTTGGGAAGTATGGATTACACCTGTGTTACTGGGTGGGTGTGCTGCACTGAACAGAGCCACATTTTTTAAAAAAACCTGTCTGCACAACAGAAAACAAATAGCATATTACTTCCTGATAAAATTAATCAATATCTCTATCCAAGCATAAAGAGTTTCAGAGCAAGACCAGGTTCATCTTTTCGTTTACGTTTATACTTACAAATTACTTGTTGGCCCAGGATGCTGAGGTGTACAAATAGCACTTCACAGAAAGCTCCAGAATGTTTATAGTGAGCTGTATTTGTCTTGGTTTCCACTGTAGCTCGTTAATGGGGAGAAGACAAGCCATGTATGTGATGCGTTATCCAACTTAGGCACCTATATTAAGAGGGGAAAAGTCTCTCTATTTATATGTTTATTTACCTTTGCTTTCTGAGAGACCTAAAACAGCCTAGATGAGAAGTCTAATCTTTCAGATAGTTTTTATAAGTGAAGAAGGCTATTGGAAGTTAATCATTACAGTAAATTAGTTATGCTTGATACAGTCTGACCATTCCTTGTTCAGAAGAAATCTATGATAAATTAAATTACACAATAGAAACCTTGAAATAACTCCTGAAGAGAGTGACCTAAGGGAAAACAGGCAATTCAGAAAGACTTAACTAGAAAGCCCTAGTTGTAGAAAGAAATTTTGGGAGAGAGGAAGAATCTTTTAGTCTTCCAGAACTCATGTCAAAAATCTTTCTGCCAAGTAGTTTGACGAGTCAGTTAATTCCAAATAGCAAAATAGTGATCATCTAGTGACTATATCTGGTATAACAGCAAAAATACCAGCTGAAATATGATCTAATGCCCTCATAGGACATTTTACATAGGCCCTAAATGTTTCTGTTTCCAAAAGTTTTACTAGAAGAAAATGAAAAGGTATAGGCGTCACTTACACTGAAAAGTCACTGCTGGTGACAATGTCACAAAGTTCCTCACTTGGCCAAATGCGGCTGCAGCACTGTGGCAGTTGTGATCACCTTTTTATATAATGCACTTTGTCAACTATTTTCCTCTTCTAGCATTCACAAAGAGGATTGTAGTATAAATGCTACATTTTGTTTCTTCTAAGCACACGTAATATAATTAAAATCTAAAATGTATGAATTGAATATGGTTTTGGCAGACTCTGTTTCCAATTTTTCCACTATTGTTATCTGTTTATTCACATTTTTACTTATTTCAGAAACAGACATTATAATTAATTTTAATATAATGCATGCATGACTTAACAGCACTAATTCAACTAATAGTAAATAATTATGAACATAATCGGGAAAAAAATAGAAAAGGAATCTCCCTTTTTTTAAATCTAATAAAATATCATAAATCAATAATTTTATAATGAATTTTACTTCTGTGAAGAGTACCTTACATGGTTTTCTTACCTTTTTCTGCCTAATAAAGGATAGGTAGAGAATGATCACTGCTACTTAGATGGAAATACCTGTTCCATATATGCCTCCTCTGACACCTTCTATTTGCCCATCAGTACCTGAGTACATTACAATTCAGATAGAGCAAGTCACAAGTGATCGCCCATAAACCACAATAAAATATGTCACTTAACATCTAGGTTTTGGTGTAATATCTGAGCTGTCTGGTGAGACAGTCTGGACATTTGAATTGTATGTGATTTTTCCATTACCTAAGAAAACCACAATCTCCAGATAGCTACTGGGATATATGTACAAAATTAAAAATCATTACAGAAGAAAGTTTGGTTTTTGTAAAAATGGTAAAATTCCTTATTTCTTCATCAGAAATGAATGAAGAGTATTTTCTGAGCATAATGCTTTTTAAAAGGTCAAAAAATAGGAAAAATAGTGTGATGATCTTATGTTGTAACAACACACGTTTTATCAGCTACATGTATCTATATGTCTATTTCTAGAAATATTATTCTCTTTACTGTGGAACTTATATGACTCTTATTTTGATGCTTCTGTATGTGATCTTCACTGAGTAAAATGAGGACTTCTTATGGTGGAGCAAGTCTAATATAAATTTACTAAATGTACCTAACAACAAACAAAGTAAAGCAATACATCAAGCAATGTTCTAAAACTTAGTGGAATTTTAGACAATAATCTGAACTTTTGCATTTTTTCTTTGCTATCTTTAGTATATTTTTACTGGTTTTCTCTATCACAGAAGAAGCTTCTTTTTTCTTACGCTTTATAATAAAAATGAAATTTTTATTTTACTTGGAGAAAGAAAAAAAAAATGTTCACAGTACAGATACAGTGCCATTGCATTTTAGGTTTTTATTTGACCAGACTATTAGGAATCAGGTCAGCAGTCCTCCACAACCCTCGTAAGAACTTGAAAAAATTTGAAAAACCTAGGTTACTCAAAGCCTCTTCTGTGGACGGAGAATGCAATAACCAGTGGTTCATTTCACGGGGAAAAAATAGCCTATCTTGGAAATTTGATCAGTCTGTAAATATTCCAGAAATTTTGCTTTTTATGTGATGGATACAGTTGCAAGCCTTTATATGCTAAAAACCTCAAAGATTCTGGGCGGTTAACTCTTTTAGAGAAAAACTGCGGAGATGAGTAATTGCATACCCAGATGACTAAGAATTACCTTAATTAAACCAAAAGGAGCCGGATATTTCCAGAATTTGTCATCCATGCTGATGAAAAGTGAATTTGAAACACGTTCATTGTTCTCTGCATGGGAACGCTAATTGTAGCATAGAAATCATGACAACTGTGGCAACATTTTGTCAATGTCACATAGATTTAAAATGTAAGGATTGTCTCTGCTGAAGAAGTGCTGTCTACCCATTACAAACAACGATTCATAAACTTGTCCCTCACTGCAGGATGTGTGTATGGCTTCTTAACATGACAGTGGATGACAAGTAGAGCATGAGCCAGCAGCACCCTGGAGCCAGGGCCAGGCGTGTCCTGGCACAGCATCATCAGCCGGGCAAGGGAGGGGATTGTCCCCTCTGCTCTGCACTGGGGCGGCCTCACTAAGCCAAGTTCAAGAAGTGTTTAGACAACGATCTCAGGCACATGGTGTGATTTGTGAGGTTGTTCTGTGCAGGGCCAGGAGTTGGACTAGGTGATCCCTGCGGATCCCTTCCAACTCAGTTTATTCTATTATTTTATGATCTCCAAAGAAAAAATTTATTTAAAAACTGATTTGAAGTGTCTACCCTTTAGAATGATCATGTTGTGTCAGATCAACAGAATCATTAATTATTGAATAGAAAATTCTGCTGTTCCTGTTGCTTCTTCTGAAATACAGTTTAAACAGTAATGGTTTTTTTCTCAAGTAAGAACAATGAATGTAAGAGCTGAATATTGCTATTAGGTGACTTCGTCTAGTATATCTAAGGAATTAAATTTCACTAGAATCATACATCTGACATTTTCTGTATCCATAAATTTACCGTTACTGGACACTACCCTGAGTCAGTGATCTGAGAAAGAACATTTGGGATTGGTGATATAACTGGAGATTATTTTTTTTTTTGTTTTGTATTTTTTTGTTAATTTCATGCTGACTGAGACTTCATAACATAACATTTTGCTTCTAGAGTAGGAATCATTAATTTCAGCTCTCCACATGTTAAAAGAAACATTTCTTCATTTTGTATTAAAAAGTTACTATTCCTCATGAGGGTTACATGCAGACTGCCACAGTGAGGAGAACTATGTCTGACAAAGTGAGTGTATGCTCCTTTTACAATCATTGAAGAGGAATAAGCACTTGAAGAACATGGATATAGCATCCTGACATATACAATCAGCAGAGATCAGACTGACTCTATTAGAAGGTCTCTTTTCACTGGCTATAAGTGTCATTTTTTAATATTTTGAAATAACTAACGTATGATGCATAAAATTGTTGAGGAGGTTCAAGGGACAAAGAAGAGCAATACAAATGCATTGCATTAGGCAAGAGATTTCTTTTAAAAAGTGTGTATTTCAACAGTTTGGGATTTTTTGTCATTAAAAGTCATGTCTGGTTCCTAAGAAACTATAAATCTGAAATAATATGTTGCTATGCAGACAGTGGTTCTCAAAATTTTGAAAATTAAATCCACCTTTGCAGTGTCACATGCCTTTGTGTGCTACCTTCCTGATATAAATTCAAACTAATCACTTTTTCCTTCAAGACCTAACTTTTTATTAACTGGTCACTTAAATTTAAAATGAGCAATTTTATTTCTAGGAAAGACCTTGCATTCACTTTTCCACTTATATAAAAGACTCAGTAACTACCACTATTTTACCATTTCTCAGATGAGATGACAGTAGATTGGTTCCTGCAGATGAGTGAAGAAGACACTGCATTGCATAAGAATGTAAAATAAGAACCATTCAACGATTAAGAGCTGTATGAAGTAAGTTAAGCACCATGCAGTTTAATAGCCTCTTGATAGCAGATAATAGATGCTATCAGGAAGAGTGTTGGAACACAAAGCTGTAGTGTAGGAAGTGCAAAATATCACTTCCTTCAACAAATCTTGCAATTCATGCCTGTTTTTCTTTGAACTTATCTGATGACTTTTGTACTTCATATAAGATTTTGCCATCTGCTACATTCTATAAAAATCGGTTCCACTGTTTAACAATGCATGGAGTGATAAGAATGTCCCTCTTTTTTGTTGTGTTGATGACTTGTCTGCAATATGTTGAAGGGATGACTTAAGTTGCTCACAAAGGCATTTATGCCTGGGCAGGGGAGAGAATGCTGCTGCACTGCTCCCCTCTTTGAAGCTGTTGGAAGAAAAAAAAGTAGTAGCTCTACAAAACACTCTTGCTATAATTTTAGGGGTTTCTCCATAAATAGAAAATATTACAACAGACTTTGGAAAGTAGGTATATTTGCATAAGATTTCCTTGAAAAAAAATCCCTTTTTTTAAAGACCAGATTTTTTTTTTTTTAAATCAAGAAAGAAACCTTCTTAAAAAATAAAGAGGTCTTAATAAGTTTGTTCTTTTGTACAGATATTAGAAAATATTATGGGTTGTTGATGGAATAAAATGTAGAATGAAAGACTGATGAAACAAAATGCAGAAAATGCAGAAAGTACAGTACTTTCTTATGAGGAATACATTTAGAAATCACAACCACAGTAATCTGAAGTCACCAACGTAAATATATAGAAGTAAATAATGCTGTTCAAGTTCATGGAGGGAATTTTTAATGCATGCAGTATATAAAGAATAAAGTTTTCTTATCACATTCCATCGCTAATATTTTTTTTGACAAAATAAAATATTCATTTCAAGAATAATGTAAAAATATGTTTAATTTAATAGTTGTGACATTCAGTGCCACAAAAGGAGAAAACATATGTTGGTATGTAAAAATGTGTATGTATGGTGTGTTCTCACTTTGGCTGAAGCATTGGCAAAAAAGCTTTGCTTTAGAACTTGCTTTTAATAAATTACTGGCATTATTATAGTGAAGTGAAAACAATGTTCATGCTTTTGCCCCTGTTCATCCACCTTACAATACAGAAGCTGTAATTTTTTTTCCTCTTGTGTTGGGGCAGTTTTGCTAGTAGAAGAACTCTAAATCTTTACTGTCCCATAAATATGTGAACATAAACAGTGATTTATTGCAATTTAGTTCCTGTTTTGGTGGAGGAGGTTTATGGTGCTGAGAAAACTCATTAATCTAATTCACAGCTCATAGTATAAACATAACCTTTACAATATATAACAGCAGAAATTATGTGTGGTTATGATTTACTGTTTGTGTTTTTGAAGGAGAAAGAAGTGCAAACTTGTTTTGCCACTTCCAGTTTTAATACTCATTGATTAAGTTGAAGAATGAATATGAAACTGCTATAAATAACAATTTATGTGCATTTAGTTTATACTAGTTTCAATTTTAATATAAATACTAGAATTTAGAGGCTGCGAGAACAGCTTACTGTGAGTCAAACAAGAAACTGTAAAAAGCGTATCACAGACAAAATTGCTATTAACCTGTTCATTTTTTACAACACTAAATCTACTTAGAAGACAGATTTCTGAAGTTCTCTCCCGAACATTTACAAAATACAAAAAAAGGTAAGAGATTAAGTAACTCTATTCTAGTAGTGTTAAATTGCTCTTTAGGTCTTACATAGTTAGGTATGCATATTTTATTAGGATTCATATACTCACTGAAGTGGAAAACCCCAATTTTGAAACTTGAAAGGCTGTTAATATAATATTTGTAATATATTCATATCATGTAATGCTATTATGAGTTTACCTATGCTTCCACTGAATTTTAAGAGAAAGCTGTGATGCTTGAAAAATCAGCAGATTTTTTGTTAAGTAATCAAAAGAACTATCAAATTCTGGTGTTTCTCTTCTCACTCACTATGCAGTAAATCTTGAATATCTAAAGAGATAACACCTATAATTATGAAATCAAAATATTTTCTAATATACATTCTGGGATGTTCTTAATATGTTTCTTGTACTTTAACTTATAATATTGTTGAGAATATTTTGGAAAATGTGTATGTGATGTCATCGGAATGTGGCATGGTTAGATATATTTAGTTGAAGTCTTTTGAATATGTTGCAGTTTATATAAAGTTAAAAATATGTTATCAAGAACTCTTAACCAATCAAAGCATACTTCTTTTAAGGAGCCATCTTCTCTGTATAAGACAGTGTTTTAATAAAGAATTCATGAAAGTGAAGCTTATATAATATATATGCTTTCATTAATAATTCTGATATACTGATATATTATTGCTACTAATAATCTTAAAATAATGTATTTTACTCTCCAGAAATTATGAGAAAGCTAGGAATCATTACAGTGATAAAATATACTGCAAAGTGTGATTTTCATATTGTAAATGAAGCTTCAATTTAAATTCACAAAAATTACAATAGAAATTCCTGTTGGAAAGATTTTATTACTGAAATATTATATGAATTAAAGGTAATTCATAAACCCTATAATTCCTTCAAAATGTAATCAAATATTGCTGACTAGAATCTATTTTATAAAGAATGTTGATCACTTATAGTTCATCTTTCATCTGAGATCATTGGTGGTCTCCTTGTGACCAGAATTTATTTCTGAGTCACATCTTTGCATTTATAAAATGTATGGAGAGAAATTATATTTCTTTACATACTTCTTCACAGTTTTTTCCAATACCTTTCCTTTATATGGTGACAGTTTCTGTATAATACGAGAACCTAAAGTTTCTGCTAGTGTAGTACATATTCAAGCAATGTAGCTGTAATATGTTATTTTATTTAAAATATAAATATTAATTTCTAACTTGGCTTTTATTGATTACTCAACTTTTCTTCTAAGCTGTGAAAGGAAGAAAGAAATGAGAGCTATCCCTTCAATAGTTTTTAGGAAGAGAATACAGTGGTGTCTAGTCACAGCAAAATAACATTGATATTCTTCAAGAAAGTATTACTAAAAAAGGGGGGAAAATTAAGGACCAGGAAACATTTTTATAAACGACTTTGCAACTTATACATTTAAAATACTATTTTTTTTTAATGCACCTACATATTTGTATGTACTGAGAGTACATATGAATATACTCGTATTGAGTACTGAGTAATATATTATTACAAAAGTTAAGCAGATGATGTTTGGATGACTCTGGGTAAAATTTCTACACAATACAAGGACACTGATGACACATAATTCTTACAAAATTAGAGTAACAAGATGATTTAACCTGAAATTCTGTAGAATTTTTCAGATACTTTCCCTAGAACCTATTTTAATTTTCCTTATTAAAGCTGCATAGTGGAGTACATAAACTCTTTTACTTGTATTAGTTAATTTTTTACAATATATGTAACTATCATGAAGTGATAATCAAAGGAGACCTTTTAGAATATCATTACAGATATTCTACAATGTAGAGAGCTAATAATTTTTCATTTCTTCAAGCAATGGCAGAAGAACCCCATTACCAATTCTTGATAAAAATATATTGAGTTTTGATGGACTCAGATAATAGAGAACAGTTGACCATATCACAGAAGTGTGAATCATAACAGTGAAATGCTTGGCAATGTATTTTTAAGATTTAAAACATAAGGGCCATATACTGACCCTAAATTGTATAATCAATAATACTGTATGAACAATGATGTAGTAACTCTGCGAGTTCTGCTAAGGAATTACAACACCGTAAGTGAAGCAGTCTAGCTAATAAGAAAATGTTTTCTTGAATGCTAAATCTACTGAGTGAACAATCAAAACCGAACACTGGCACATTTCAAAGAAATGTTTTATATGAAGCAAGCCAGTTTAAATCTAAAAACTTAATGAAATCTTCGAATATTATAATATCCATAAATCCATAAATCAACCCATATAGTGTTATACAAATCTGCAAGTAGGTTTCCCCAATACATGAAATCAAAAGAACACAATTCACTTTCAGCTTTGGTAAATCAGGACCAGGCCTAATCATTCAAACCTGAAGATAAATTATTATGTTCAATGGAAGACGTTTGTATGATAGACAAGTACCATTTCATGTAATTCTATTCTAATCTATACCCATCATTCACTAATTCATTAATGAAAAGACTCAAGCTGAAGAAAATTTAGAACATATATGCCAATAATATGTTTCAATGTTATGTGTATCAATCTCTCTCACATACATTGTCTCTCATAGCGTCGCTCTGGACAAAACGTCCAGCATCCAGTTAGGCAAGTCCATCATACATTAGGTGAACATTTGAATGATGGCTTGGGCTCAAAGCATTGTAGTCGATGGGGTTATGCCAGTCTGGCAACCCGTCACCAGTGGGGTCTGCCGGGGCCCAATTTTAGGGCCAGTGCTCTCTAATTTTTTCATAAATGACGTAGTGAAGGAATCATATGTATATTGAATAAGTTTGCTGATGATAGTAAACTAGGAGGAGTTCAGGGGTAGAGAGGTCTTACAGAGAGATCTGGGTAGACTAGAGAGCTGGGCAATCACCAAATGTATGAAATTCAGCAAGAGCAAGTGCTGGATTCTCCACCTGGGATGGGGTAATTCTGGTTGTACGTACAAACTGGGAGACAAGAGGCTGGAGAAGAGTCTTGCAGAAAAAGACCTAGGTTGATTGGGTTGTTGAGAAGTTGAATATGTGTCAACAGCTGTCCAGGCAGCAAAAAGGGGCCAGCTGTGTCCTGGGGCTGGTCAAAGAAGGAGATTGTTCTTCTTTACTCTGCACTCTTGAGATCCCACCTCCAGTACTTTGTGTGGTTTTGACCACATCAAGCCATATGGCGAGCGGTTGAGGGAGCTGGGGTTGTTTAGCCTGGAGAAAAGGAGGCTCAGGAGTGACCTTATCACTGTCTACAACTACCTGAAAGGAGGTTGTAGCCAGGTGGGGATTGGCCTCTTCTCCCAGGTAATAAGTGACAGGATGAGAGGAAATGGCCACAAATTGCAGCAGGGAAGGTTTGAAAAGGAATATTATGAAACATTTTTTGAATGAGAGGGTTACCAAGCATTGGAAGAGACTGCCCAGAGAAGTGATTTAAAAGATACCTAGATATGGCACTTAGGAACATGTTTTAGTCGTGGACTTCGCACAGTTAGGTTTATAGTTGGACTTGATGATTTTAGAGGTCTTTTCCAACCCAAGAGATTGATTAATTGATTGATATGTGACAAGCTTCACCTAAGTAGGTGGGACAGTTTACAGACAGGGTTTTTTTAGGGCTGAAGAATACCTGAAATCAGTCTACTAGTTAATTTTTAGTACAAATGTCTCTGATGGTATAAGAATCTGACGGTAATAAAATGAAGACCATTTAGGGTAATAAAATGAAAATCAAACTTCTAAGAAATAAAAATACAACTATATTAATCTTTATAAAGCGACCACATGATGGGAACTTTCCTATATGGACAAACCCTATTCTCATCTCTATAGATGATAATTTACTCTTTCGTTCCCTTTTTATTACGTGAGTCCTGATACCTCTTTCCAAAAAAACTGTTGAAAAAGGTTTTTTCTGTAGGTTATTTTCCTATAAGCAAACAAGAGCACAATGAACTCTCATTCTGTTTAAAGTATGCTGATTTACTTTACTCTTTAGCATTTCACTGATTGTCACATATAAATATTTTCTATTAAAAGAAACATGGGCGTGTGACACTTATGCTACATCCACCCCTTACAAAAATTAAAATACTTGACAGCAATTTTTGACAGACTCAAAATTTCCATCAAAGAAACGTATCACCAGCATGCTTTTTTGGATGACGATATTCATGTCTCCTAAGAAAGGCATACTGTGGGTTTAATTGAACAGCATTTAAGAGTAATTCTAAGGGATCACCAACTGTGTCTTCACAACTCTAGTTCTAGGTGGGAACATCATGTAGGAGTATAGATTCATCTTTTAAAGGTGCCTAAGTTGCTTCACTAAATAAAGAGCCCAGATCTCTCTAGCTCTGAATATTCACTAGAAACTGATATGCTTGCAGTATTACATCGCTCCTTTTATCCCAACATGGACTGGCAATAGGACATTCAGATTATTTAATTCAGAAACTCTATGAAATGTTGAGAGAGTAATAAATGCTGGGTTTGTTTGGTCCCATTTCTGTCCTTTCAGTATCTGAAGGCCACTTTTTATGCATTTTTCCTCTCCTAGAGTTTAACTCTTATTTCATCTTTCAACAATTTGCATGGAGGGAGGATAAGTTCATGCACTCCTAGACAGGTGAACATTGGTTTAAGCTAGTTGTATAAAAATTCCCAAGACAAGGGATGAGAGGACCATTCATTTGAACTGAAGGTAGATATACAAGCAGATGACTAGTTTTATTTCTGCATCTCTGGAACTCAATCCAAATTATACACATTTTAATGCTGGTTTAGTGAAGCAGCTTCTATATGGTTCAAATTAAATACTTCAAATCTCCTGACCTCCCTCATTACTTTATCATGCTCTTTTAGATCTTTTCTAAGTCACAGTTTTATTCTCCTAGATTTTTCCAAGAAAATTTGGCAGGAAGAAACGTTAGGAGCAGAAAACACTTTTTTTTTNCAAGCTGTCAGCTTCTCCTTCTTTTGTTATTCAGAGATTCACCAGTATTTCAGGCTGAGCTGATTTTTTCCTTCTCCCTCCTGCCAACAAGTCTTTAACTGCAATGGAAGATTTTGCAAAGGCTACATTCTTCTTGATGTAGGCTCCTCTTCCTATGCCACGTACCCACACTGAGAAAGCATAAATCCACCTGACTACACTATACCTTGGAAAAAGACTATGGAAGGGACATTTTTGTCCCATTAATAATAGACCAGGACTTGATAAGGCTCCAGTGACTCAGCTGCTCTTCCACAAGAGATGAAAAACCTTCCTTGAACAGGTCAGAGTTGGTTTAGAATAAAGTACAGGAAGATATGTGTAGTCACTATTTCCACACTTTGTCTGAAAGAGTTCACAATGTACCTATTCCTACACAATATGAATACAATAAGCCTATCTGTAATGCTGGGGAAGGATAATCCCATGTAAAGGCATCCCTCCTGGAAGTAGGAATCTTCTTTATCTTCCCATCCTGAATCCAAAAGCAGATCCAGCCTTGATCTAGATAAGGGCTTGTACAGCAATAGGAACTGCAACTTCATCTCATGAGGCATCACCTCTGTGTCTGTAATTTGGTAGGGATGGTAATAATGAGGTATCTAAATGTGAGTTGTGTCTGTTCCTTTAAATTCTTGGATGCAAAGTACTCCTTTTCATAGAGGAGAAGTGCTGTTTTCTTGTAAAGAATCTGCTACCAACTGGAACGCGAAAGTTTCCAGACTGCACAGCTCCATCTCCAGACTGTAAGAACAGCTTTGCAGGTTGACTCCTGCTGCTGTTTCCTGATTAAGGTTACAGTGTATCCGTACATTTTTTGTTGGAGACCAAGAAGCTATAACGGACAATTGTCTATCTATCTCCAAGATCCCTGCTGTCGTCCTTGAAAAGAAAGTTTGGCTTCAAAAAGAAACTCCTGGTCCTCTCAAAATTTTCCATTTTGGAGGAAATGTTGGTAGCATTACTGGGACATATGTAACTAGTTGTTTACTCTTGACATTGTAGTCCCGCATATTCTTAATGATAAAAAGCTTTGTATTGTAGGTCAGGCACTTTCTTCACCTGCCTACTTTCTCATCCATTATCTTTGTTTCTCCTCTTTTCACCCTTGGATAGCTGATCTCCACGAAGGGAGAAGCCTATACAGCTCATTATTTCACTTCTTCCTCCTCACAGATGGTAACCCCACCTGCAGATCTGCCCTTTTATGCCATTACTAACTTCATGCTCTGTTTAAACTCTGTTATGTTTGCAACCAGGTCACCTGCTGAGGGAATGGCTACTTCTGACAAGACCCAATCTCCTATTGAGCAAATGAGCTACAGACACAGAGGCCCAATTATTATTAACTGTTAGCATAATTGTAATTATAAGTAGAGTGTTTCATTATAATACAGCTGTTGAGGCTTTAATGCATCCCTGTAATGTGCTTTATTAATAAGCTGTATAGAACTGCTGACTTTACAATTTTCTGGATCACATTTATGATAACAAAAGAGGATATGAAAATGAATTCACTACAGGAGACCTATTGTGTTAGTTACTATGATTCACAAGTTTATTATGGTAATAAAGCAACATGAGACAATAATGTTTGGAGCTGAAATACACTAATGATGCTTCATATTGTTCCAAAAACATTATGCAAAAGTGGTAAAAAGTGTTATGACTTGCAGATAGTCAAATGCAGCAGATGTCACACTACTGAATAAAAGTGAGAGAGACAGTAATGTTAGCCCCAGAGTCATCTGCTTCTTCCTTCCAAGTCTTCCAAAGTGAAGAGAATGTTTAAGTTGGTTGGCTGAGTGGTTGGTTGGCAGAAAAAGTGGATTTTTATTAATTTTTACCAATTTCTAAATCAATATTTGAGTGAGAGACTATATGATTTTGTCTTCACTAGAGGTTTTCATATTACATATGTTAATTTTAGTGCTATAGACCTGCATACAGTGTACAGAGGAGTAGTAGTAAATAAGTCTTGCAGCAAAGCTGTGCTGCGACTCACAAAATATATCATATTAGTGAAGACTGGAGATCACAATATGCATTAAGTGTGCTGAAGCATGATAAGAATCATGGGAAAACAATAATTTAAAGTAAGATTAAAAAAAATTATAAAAAATTCACTCTCAGAACTCAAGAACAATAAGGATATTTAATGATAAAAAAGGTAGCATGTGCAAAAGTGATGAAAATAAATACTTTATCATAAACTGTATTGAACAGATTGTTGTAGAAAATTTGCAAAGTCAAGAAAAGAAAAGAAATGTAAATGGAATCTTTACCTGCAGATAGTGGTAGACATAGAATCTGGTGTTCCTAAATGCCACTTAAAATACGAGGGGAAACATAGTTCAAGTGTCTTGGGGAACTGCTTAAACAGTAAGTTCTTTCATTCATTGGACATCTACTTGAGTACCTAGTTTTTTATTTATTCTGAAAATGTCTTATGTACTTAATTTTGTTTGCAAACACAGGTTTGAAATTTGTTTTTTTTCTGAGGAGGGAAGTTTTTTCTGCAGTTGTAAAATTTAACATCAGACTGGAGTTGGACGGCCCTTAAAAATGAAAAGGGGTTATGCAAGCAAATTTGAAATTATCAACCCTTTTTGGACTCAGCTGTATGTACTATTAATCAGGCTCTCTCGTCCCGTTGGTCTTGTGGTGCATACACGCTGGATTTAACAGTGGCCTGATGTTAACTAGAAAATAGAACAAAACTCAATGAAATTGCGGTTGCAACCCACTTTTGACTTCATGGAAATTACTAAGTCTTGTCACAAGAACCTCTCTGAGTTAATGCACAAAGTAGTAGATTATTAGGCAAAAAGTGCTCTTCTCCACTCTTGTACTGAAGAGGGTTATGTGGACTGAGTTCCAAGAAGCTTGAGATGGAAATTTCCTGTAATTTACCTGTAGTACAAAGAGCTAGATAGTCGATCTAATTAACTGAGTTTCTTTTTGAAAAAAATCATTTGAAGATTTCTTACACAAGTTTAACCTCAGCTGGCAGCTCAGCCCCACACACTCACTTACTAGCAGGATTGGGGAGAGAATCAGAAGACTAAAAGTAAGAAAAGTCTTGGGTTCAGGTAAAGACCACTTAGTAAAATACAAACTGTGTGCTCAAGAAAAGCAAAATAAGACATTAATTCACTGTTTCTCATGGGCAGACAGGTGTTCAGCCAGTCCAGGAAAGCAGGGCTGTATCACATGTAATGGTTACTTGGGAAGACAAACACCATCACTCTGAACTTTCTTCTCTTTCTTCTTCTTTCCCCATCTTTATATGCTGAGCATGACGCCATATGCTCTGGAATATCCCTTTGGTCAGTTGAGGTCTATGTCTTCTCCACACTTCTTGTGTACGTCCAGCCTCTTCACTGGTGGGGTGGTACAAGAAGCAGAAAAGGCTTTGGCTCTGTGTAAGCCCTGCTCAGCAATAACGAAAACATGTCTCTATTATCAACCCTGTTTTCAGCACAGATCCAAAACTCAGCCCCATAACAATTACTATGAAAAACATTAACTCTAACCCAGCCAAAATCAGCACATGTATCAAAATGAAAAAAAGCAGCTACCTTATCTGGAGGGACTGTATGGCTGTCTGCTTGTCTTTAAAGGAGTTCCTCCTTTGAGTCAACAGAGAACTCTATGTTAGAATAGCTGAATTACCTCCATGGGGCCAATCACGTAAAATCTTGGTGAGGTGACACCATGCCTAAACTAGGATGCTGTGGAAGAATATTTTGTCTTGTAGTAGTTGGGTTGGAAGAAACTTTAAAAGCTCCTGTCATGAACAAGAACATATTCAACTAGATAAGGTTCCTCAAACCTCATCCAAACTGACCTTAAAAGTTTCCAGGGATGGGACATCTCTAATGTCTGTGGACAACATGTTGTTTGAAAAATGTAATTGTAAAAAAAAGTATTCTGTACATCTTGTCTAAATCTGCCCTCTTTTAGTTTAAAACCTTTACCCCTTATTCTAGTGTGACAGGACATGCTAAAAAGTTTGTCCTCATCTTCCTTATAAGCCCCCTTTAATTACTGAAAAGCTGCAATTAGGTGCTTCCAAAGCCTTGTCCACTGATGTGGTCACTCCATCATGAAAGGCCACTGGGTTGATCAGGCAGGACTTGCCCTTGGTAAAGACATGCTGGTTGTCCTGTATCACAACCCTGTGCCTTAGCATAGACTCCAGGAGGATCTGTTCCACGATCTGTTCCCAGGCACAGAGGCTGTCAGGATGTTATTTCCCAAGCTCCTCCTTTCCACTCTTACTAAAAATGGATGCAATCTTGAATTAGTTGTCATTAAATGTTATAAGATGCAATGGCCCATGCTTCACAGTGCTGATCAGCTGGAAATCTGGTGAGTCTCAAGGTACCCTATCGTTCTTAGACACTTCTTTCTTCATTGATTATGGAGCAATGCACACCATCAAAAGAAAGATGAAATAAGAACTGGAAAAGAAGACTAGAGTCTTGAAAAATTTCACTAGACTGCAAAGTCTTTGGAAATGTGGAAGATTTAAAGTTCACTTGAAATGTGTAATAAATGGGTGGCAGCAGAAAAGAAGACATTTAGAGGCAGTCATATTTCTAAAGCAGCTATTTCTGAAGCATTACCTGATTTTAATACTGCTCAGTTAATTCAAGCAGAGGAGGCTAGCTCTATAACTATTAAAGATATGAGAGGTACTTAGCTTCATGTAAAATAGATGGAAAGGTGCTTTTAATAGAGTTTATTAAAAGAAAAGCAGAGAGAAATTTGTAATGCATATGTGGATGAGATCTCTTCTTGCAATTTGGGGGAGTAATTGGAATCCCCTATTATGAAATAGAAATATAAGGAAAATTTAAAAGTAGGACAAACAAACATTAAAAGAACCTGACTGAAAACAAATTTAAGATAACAAAATAAACAGAATTTGCTAAGCAAAGGAAATTACCTGAACAAAACTGAATATGATGGAGAATGGATAGGATTTTTGAACTGTTGGAGAATGTATTATGAAGACTTATATTAAAATAGAAAGATATGGGAAATTAAAAACTGGAGTCCATTCAGAACTATGCACAGCAGAGAACAAAGCCAACCCTTTGCATTTTGGAAAAAAACAAGAAATTATTATGACCATAAGAGATTGCAAGTATCCAAGCAGAATGTGCCTTATTGACAAAGAGGATAAACTATCATTGATTTAGAAGACCTATTCGTAAATTATTATAGCAATGAAGGAAGGGATAAAAGCTGTATAGGAACTGTACTAATTTGAGTGATACAAAAAGCACTCTGGTACCCGAAATAATGAAATTAGTACTGTTAAAGAGATCCATAAGCAACAAAAATGAGACAGGATAATTATTTGGGTCTTAACCAGATTATTTTGTCCACAAACCTAATTATATGTTTGCATAAATGTATGTGCCAATATATAGAAAATTTTTCTTTTTTTTTTTTTCTTTTTACAAGAACTATACCACTAATGATTAGATTATACCTGGTCACTCATTTGACTTCAACCTAAATGAAATAAAAATACTACAGAGTATGCAGATAACACGGAGGAAAATTCTGGAAAAGTTCACCATACTCTGAAGTAGAGTTTAAAGAGGACATTTTGTTTTAATCTTGATATCAGAGATTGAAGAGAAAATGTGTGATAACTTGATACACTTTATTATTGTTGAACCATAGGAAAAATGAAAAATCATGGAGAAATTACTAAGAAAGCCAGATACTTATGCTTATAAACAGGCTTAAGAAAGAAAATACCTAGAAATTAACTTTTGTTTAACTGCAGGGAGAAACATTTTTTGAGAGTTGGCTGATGCCAGGTAATTTGATTCAGTATCCAGGTCCTGGAATAGACCATATAAAACTAGAGCTCATAGTTGTGCACACTGTACAGCTTCTTGGAAAGTACCATTTCCTCTGACTGTTGTCTGATGTTCAGCTCTTGTTGCATATCACTGGGAAATGCAACAGATTTATTTTATTGCATAGAGACAGATAACTTTTGCACAGATGATATTTTGTTCTGAAAAGAACCAGTAAAAGAGTGTGGCCACGGACTCCAGCCAGTCTTGGAGAAAACCATAGCTTCTGGATTTAATCTAAACAAACAAACAAGGAAAAAAATAAGCTTTTGTTATTGAAAATATACCTAGGAAGAAATTAAGATGTAAGAGAAGATGACAATTAAACTGTTTTGATCATAGGCATGCCTGCCATAGTAGAGAAGAAAGGATACTTAGAGGTAAAAACAAACACTACAGTTCTATGGTTATATCAGAGTGCTACAGTGCAAAATTGCCCAATAAAGTTCATATGCAAATTCTAATAAAGAATGTACAGGCATAAAATATTTTTTAAAAAATTATTTATTTATACTATTTTATAACATTACATATTTGTTCAAAAATGAACTTTAGCCCTTTAGAACTGTTCTGATAAACAGAAAACTGGTATGTGTCTGCTGTATTCTAGTACATGTATCTTTGTAGGTTTTCTGGTGGCAGGTTAGTTGACTGGGAAGTTTTTACAATACACCAGAATTTCTGCTTTGACTGCACTGCCTTACTCATAGTAATACATGCATGGTAAAAAACCTGTGTTTCATGATGGCTGTTCTAAATGCCATGGATTATTTAAACAACTACATTCTATTGTGTTCATATAAAGAAGACAAATCTGTTCTTAGGTATGAAAATCTTTAATTCTAGAGTGAAACTGGTAGCTCAAACTGACTGTGAGCCACTTACTTACCCTTTCTGTGATTCATTCCTGAATTTCTAATTATGTTGACAAATATCTTCCACTACAGATGTACAGATTTCTACCCTAAATATACGGATCAGACAGATTCGGGACTTCTAGATTTAATTTCTAGAATATTATTTAACTATATTTTAAAAAAGCATGACAACCTAAACTTTCTGAAACATCTAGAAAACTCCTTGTACAGTTCTTGTTTTTCTTTCAGGATTTTTGGTCACAGACACACTATACACTAAGGTTCCCTTTAAAATATTAATTTGTAATCTTTGTTGTAACTTTCAGGTAAATAGTTGCATAATTTTCAGGGGTTATTTTTCAGATTACCTTTATATATTTTATTGTCTGAAAAGGTAGAATTCATTCATTAGGAGAAAGTCAAGATATTAGGCAGAAATCACCAGCAAGTCATTGACCGGTAGAATTCATTCATTAGGAGAAAGTCAAGATATTAGGCAGAAATCACCAGCAAGTCATTGACCATTTCCCCTTTCATTATGGGAGCTTCATTGTGCTTGTGTTCTTGTTTTCCTGCCCAGGGAGAGGGGTAGCTGGAGAACAACTGGTGTTACTATTAAAGACTGAGTCAAAGAAAGCATTTTCCTCGTCCCTTATCACTGCCTTTTCCCACACTCCCAATAAAGGATTAAGATTCTGCTTTGCCCTCCTTTTGCTGCTAATCTATTTGTAGAAACTTTTTTTAATAGTCTTTTATAGTAGTTGCCAGATTAATTCTTATTTGAGCTTTGGCCCTTCTAATTTTCTCCCTGTATAACCTCGTAACATCCTTGTAATCCCCCTGAGCTGCCTGCCTCTTCTTCCGGAGGTCACAAATTTTCCTTTTTTCCCCTGAGTTCCAGCCAAAGCTCTCTTTTCAGCCAGACTGGTCTTCTCCATTGGCTCGTCTTTTGGCCCAAGGTGATGGCCTGCTCCTGTACCTTTAATATTTCCCTCTTGAAGAATGTCCAGCCTTCCTGGGCTACTTTACTCTTCAGGACTGTCTCCCGAGGGATTCTCTCAACCAGTCTCCTAAGCAGTCCAAAACCTGCCCACCTGGAAGTCAAATGTCGGTGATTGTGACACAGTCCTAGACTGGCAGGGAATCTGAATCACTTTAGTCAGAGATACACCGGTTTTACAGACTTACACACCTATCACACATTTCCATGTCAGCAGCACACCCCCTGAATGTCCTTCTATTGGGTCACTCACCTGTCAGCTTCTGGCAGGCTCCTCTCCACAGGGTCCGGTGGAGACCAGCCTCTGTGCCGCCACCTGCTCCTTTGTGCTGCCGTGTGCTTCTTTGTCTTGTCCCACAGCCCGCAGTTCAATTCCATCCCATCGCATCTATAGTTGAACATGGAAGTCCTGTTAGCACCCCTCCTTACTTCTGGAATCGAAAACAATCATTTCAGGATTGCTGTGCTCAGGTCCCGCACATCAAACACAAGTCCTTCTCTGTTTGCAAACAGTAGGTCCAGCAGAATGTCTTCCCTGCTTGGGTCCCCAAACAACTGTATCAGAAAGTTATTTTCCACACACTCCAGACTATTTCCTCTCTACTGTATTGTATTTCCAGCATACACCTGGTATGTTGAAGTCCCTCGTGAGAAGAAGCAATAGTGAGACTTCTTACAGATGCTTATAGAATATTTTTTCTGCATCTTCATCCTGGCTGGCTCTATAATAGACTCCAACCATGATATTTGCCTTTGGGGCCTTCCCCCTGATTTTTACCCATAAACACTCAACTCTATTGTCACCATCATTAAGTAAATATTTTGCAATGCCTAGCCTAATTAAAGTCTCAGAAGAAAAAGAGCTTTTCAAGAAAGATGGGGCTCAACTGGAGAGAGTCTGGAGGAGAATGATTTCTACTTTAGAAAACACCATCCAGCAGGAAAAGGAGATCTGGAGATCTTTCAATCATTTGTTCTTCTTGACAATAAAATATCAGTCAGATCCTTAATAATGGTGGTACTATATCACAGCACTCAGTATTTTGAACTAAATGTTTTGTAAAAGAAAATATTTTAAAAATTTTAATGTTGTGGGTTACTGGTTAATATTGTTTACCTTAAAAGGTTGTTGTGAGAAATCATAACTGGTCTAGCATAGCTGGACCATATTTTCCTTTCTGCAGAGACTCATGTTGGGTACCAACAGCCAAAGCTCATATACCAAGTGCAGCAGTCTGCTGAGAAACTTAGCTTCTAATGATTTGTAAACAACATAATTCACCATTTTCAAGGCTAAATAAATGTAATTATGAAATGTAAAAGGTTTATTTTTAAAGATATTTTGGATTCAAACAGTCCTGAGTTACAAAAACTCATGACTTAATTAATTTCTTCCTGTGAAACCAGGAGACCCAGGATGTTTAAGAAAGCTTAGAAAAGTCGTTTTATGTCAGTGCTTAAGCAGCTGCATGGAAATAAGAAGTTAGTTGCATGCAGGCTATGAGTGATCAATCGTCTTCTTCTGACTGAGAAAAAAGAAGAAATACTCAAGACTTGTCAGAGTTTTTGTTATAACCAAAGGTGCAATGGTAAACTAAAGCTCTATAATATTGACAATTCCTGAACATCTTTGTTGGAATCAAATTGCCTAGGAAAACAAAATAAATTTTTTAAAAAACCTTACCATGTCCCCTGTGCTTTTTAAAGAACAATTGTGATCTTTGATTCCTGCTTTACATATCAGATATCTGACTTATGAGTCATGCAAGTGTGTCACAATATCCTACCATATGTTGAGCTATGTTGGAACTATAAGAGTGTGAATGATCAAGCATTCACTTGAGATGACTATAGAAGGCATGTTATAGTGGCAATATCTGTCAACTTGGTTTTCATTACCGTCTGTAAAATAAGAAAAAATAATTCTTTGACATTTTTAAAGGAAAGATACTAAAAGCACTGCTGGGTTTTGAGGTTTTTTTAATTTTTTTTTTTTCCCTTAGTTGTAGAAAAAAGTGAAAAATCACTGAAAAGTGAAAGGGAAGAATTCAGACTTTTGAATTTTTAAATGTCATGGCATGATTATTCTTGTTGCAGGAACTATCTATAATTTTCAAATAACAGAAAATATCTTTCTGCTTTATACATAAAAAGTCAAAACATTTAATTTCAATATAGATGGGTTTTATATTTGATTACAAAAAACAATAAAATCCCTTTCTGAGACCTCTCAGCTGGAAATTCTTGTCAGAAAAGCTCTTCAGTGGAAGTACTTAATGATATATTGCCTGAAAAGAAATAGCCAACCTGAATTCCCAGTTTGGTGTATTGAAGGTGCTAATATTTCCCTCATTTGAAGAAAATAGAATATATTAGTATATGAAAATACTATATCATAACAGACAATAACAGAATTTAATTAAAAATACTTTCTTTTTTTGTTGTCCTACAATTACCTTTTTTTTCAAAATAAGCATTTTCATTTTACAAGCCCTTTTTGTGTACTAGGTGATTTCCCAGGTAGTAAAACTGAACATATATTTAATTTCTGATCTCCAAAATGAGAAACTGTTATCCTATGGAGAACAGCCTCTCTATATAAACATAATGATTCAGGACGAAAAGTGTCTGACTCTAACAGACATTTCTGTGCAGGATAAAATTGCACACAATGACAGTAGCTAATATGAAATTGCTGCTTAATTATGAACATTCTTTGTGTGTTATAATTTAAACACAAGGGTTAATAAGGCTGAGTACAACAACATTGTGACCAGTATGAGCAAATCCCCCAAACTCTTGTTTATGTAAATAAACTACTGAAAAAGAGCTGGATAGTGACCTTGGGATTCAGCTAATTTGAAGCATCTCAAAAACTTCGATCTACTCAGCTTTCTGAGAACCACATTTATTGGTTTTATTTTGTTACACAGACATTTTTTGGAGCACCAGCCAGGTTCCAGAAGTACAATTTTAAACTTTATAGACGTGATTTTATTCATCACCTCAGTCAGTGATATTGAAATTTCATACTGAGAAGAGTCAGGTCAATAATTACTGCATTTCTTTGAGGATGTCTGCTAACTGTCCCAATCAAAGCCATAAATAGATGGATTAACTGCTTGTCTAGTTACTCTCATCTATGCAACAATATGGTTTAGAAAGGACAGTGATACAACACCTGGAATATTTGATCCTCAAAAGACAACCTCTTCAGGACTGGACCCTCAATTATTTATGGCTTACATACTAAGCTTATTCATTGGTTTAATTTAAGGTTAATTTTCAGCTGGATGAAGAGGTGTGAAAAGAGAATAAGGAGCTGTCTCTTTTTTTTTGCTCTCGTTCTGTCACAAGGCTTTTTCCTATAATGTATCTATTAGCTATCTTATAGAATTTTAAGAGAGGCAAGAGTCCATAATTACACCTTTACTACTCAGTTATGGAGCACTCAGAACTTGTTTATAAAACATTGGTGTATAAAGAAAATAAGATACATATCTCCCTTTAGTGTATCACACTCTCTTTGCCTTCATTTCTTCTAAAACAGCCTGATTTAGAAATTAATAGACCTATCCTTAAAATGTATTTGCATATAAATGGTAATATGAAAATATATCTTTTTTCAAGAATCAAGGAGAATCAGATTTAAAACTAATCAAAAATAACAATACACATGTAATTTTATTTATTCCATTAAATATTCATTGGATTGTAACAGTTTATTGCTATTACTTAGCCAAATTAGATTCAAATGGATGGCCAAGAGGTCACTGCCTTCAAAACCCATAATAATCCTTTCAGGCATTTATTCCCATAGGAGCACTTAAAACTGAGCTATAGTTTATTATTGTGATAGGATAATTTAAAGTTTTAGAGAGCTAACAAGTGAAAAGGGCCGTAGTAACCTTCTGGCATGTTTAAAGACCATGAGCTAAGAATATTCTACAGCAGAGTACTGAAGAACTTTTCTGTGATTTAGCATAAAATTTGCAAAACTGTTGAATATCTGGTCCTGAAACAAAACATTTTCAATCTTCTGCTCTTTACTATGTAGCTTTTTATTTGTCTAAACAACTGCCAGACTTCTTGGTTTTATCCGGCTTTAACATTTATATTTTAATCGTAATGTCTTTGTTATTAGTACAGGGGCAAGTATACTGCAGCTTTCATTTTGGTCAAGGACTCAAGCTATGCAAAAACAAAGGTTGAAGAACTGATGTTTTCTGTTTCTACCAATATAATGAGTAAACTAAGTGTCCCCTGAATGGCACATCTTTCTTTTTCTTTTTTTTTTTTTTTTTGTAAGAATGAACTAACAAAGGAATCCTATCCTCATGGGAAGAATACGAACTCAGAGCATTGTGAGTTTGTGAGTGACTGCTCTATTGACCCATAACATATTCACTAACATTAACTAGGCCAAGTGTCATACAAAGCAGTCTCAAGCTTTTCTGGCTTCTGTACTCCTTTTTCACTTTTTAACCACCTCTGAGACTCAGAGCTCACTTTGGAGAGGAGTGTTTGACTGTTGGAAGTATCCTCCTCATGAATCAGAAGCTATACAAGACGTGGACGTTTAATATTCTGAGATCATCTCAAGCTGTCTCAATTGGTCTCAAGAGGGCTGTTAGTGTTTAAGATATCAGTGTCATAATGCCAAACTTGATCTAGGGAGGCACAGTGAGGTCAGAACACCAAAGCAGTGGCCTGAGTCATTACTGAAATGATGCCTACATGGCTGCTGTGGTAAAATGTCCCACTTTTTGTGGGTGTACAATGATTATCAACAGTGCAAAATCCTACTTACACAGAAGAAAATAACTATTTAATAAGCAGTGCAGCTGCTAATTTTTAAATAATTTAGGAGTACTAGGTTAGTTTAAGAAGTTGTTCTTTTCAACACTCTTGAGAACATAATGGAGATAAAGCTCTAACGTGGGAAATGAGGTTATGTAGATGTATTGAGGGCTGGAAATGAGATATGAGATCTTAACTTGGTCTATAGTTTATGCTGTGTAGGTGGTTTTGTCATAGATGTCTTGTGTCTGAATTTTTCAGTATTATGGATTTTCTCTTTCACACTCCATCAGTAGAAATATTTATGAAAACTATGTTCTATTCACACTTATATCTAGAAAAACATTCAAATTTCTGTATATTTCTGTTAGAGAAAACAAGAGATGTTATCTGCATCTTGTACTTTGAGGAGACATGGGATTTTTTTCAGTTCCTGGGAGAGATGATTACGCAGCCATTCCGCCTTCAGAAGAGTTACAAATTTTCTCATCAATTAGCTGAAGTAACTGAAACTTCTTGAGACCCACCAGATTTCTCATTCTAATTTGGTCACTGACTTTGCTTATATTGTTATCTTAAATATTGTCCTAAATTCCAAGGTAGCAAACACGGCATGACAAAAAAGTACTAAAATATTTGTGCGTTCATATGGTCAGTTTCTTTCCTAGTTTTTCTCCAGGGCATTTGGTCCATTGGCTGTACAAATTACACTCATTCTGCCTTACTCCTGGGCCTTCTGTCTTCTGAGAGAGCTAGCTGTCTCTGGAGTAAAATTTGAGCATGGTTTAAATTACAGCTTTCAACAGCAACTCATAGACATCATCTGTGCTCTTGACAGATATTAGATATACTGGGTATGCACCATGTTCTTCTTTTTGGCCTGGGAAAACCTCTACAACTATTCAAAAACTCAGTCTACACATCCACTAGCTCTTCAATTTACATTGTAACTGGGATGAAAACAAGATTCTTTACCCCATCTTTGTGTTTTCAGATAGAGTAAGAAGAGCAAATTGAATGTTAGTATTATTATTTTTATATTGTGCCTGAGAGGAGGTGAGATGAGGTGAGATGAGATGAGATGGACTGTAAAGAACAGTGAAATACATACCACTGAAACCAAGAAGACAGTGGAACAAGTGTTTTGGCTGTGTGAGCAGCCATTTAAATATGGTGTATTCCAGCAAGCACTTTGAATACTGCATTCAAAAACCTTATTATGGATTTACAGCACTTGAAAGATGAAACCTGATCCATTAAAATAAAGATAAGAATATGTATGAATAGCACTTCGGCAATTCAAGACAATTGGAAGATGACAATCTTTATCTGGATTTGATAGGGTTTTTCCTTTTCCTATTTCTACTACAGGGTTATTTGTAAGAGAAAAGAACAGAAAAGATAAATTTAATAGTGAATTTTTTTCGAGAGCATTTAATCTGTTTTAATGTGACCCCATGCTGCTGTCATGGCCAGTGAGGCCTATTATCACATGCTGAATATTATTTGTAAAAGTTACAACTACCTGGGGGCAGCATTAATTATAGCAAGCAGTTTAACCTCAGAAAAGATAAAAATCAATTGGTGAAGCCTGAATGGAAGCCACATGTCTGCTCTTTAATTCATGTTAGAAAAACAGAATTTGTCTTCCTAGAACTGGGTACTAACTGTATGCTTTTAAAAGATATCTGTGTGCTTTGAAAAGCACTGTCTCTATTTCTGAAATACTAAACAATGGCCAGAATCATATATGAAGTGTTATGCACAAAGAGAATCTCTACCTTTGTAATCCCCACCCTGAGGGATGAGGCACAGCCTTTGTAAGGTATCTTACTACAATTCAGAACTAGCTGTACTGCAACTGTTACTGTAGCTCCACTTCAATAATAACTAATTGATTGTTTAACTGATTTAGGGTAAGCAAAGGAATGCAAGACAAGAAATAAATTGTTTTGCATTGGAATATCGTCTGTGTGCACATGTTGGAAGACTAATCACTTGAAAGGATGCAAAATATTTGTGGATGACTAGAAGGATGGTTGATGAACTCTCTGAAGGTATGCAGAGAGTTTTTAGTAGGGGTCTCCAGTCACCAGAGAGCTTAGTCAATCTAGTTGTAATTATACAAAATAACTCTTTACCAAATATCAAGGATAATTTGAAATATAGACCACTGCATTATTTCTCCCACATTTTACAAGCTGCTATGACTATATCGGCTATATCGAGCTGGGAAGTGGTGCAAACTTGCCAACACTTGTTCCTCATTAAGGGCAGTTTTTTGAACTGAATGAGTAGTATTCAAATGAGGGTTAAAGCATAAGTGTAATATAAACATACATTTTCAGGTGAATTGAAATGATTTATGTATTGTTGGCTTGTGTATTTGTCTATACCTGACCTCTAGCATGTCTCATGTAGAGTTGAAATTACTATTTATATAATTTTGAGCCATGAAATACTAAAAACTGTTTCAAAGGAGCAAGCAAGCATATGTTGTCTCCCAGCTGGTTTAGAATTGCAGAACTTAAAAAAAAAGTTTCATCTATACTATAGCATGACTTAGAATTAAATGAAAATTACACAAAAATATCTTCGAGATTTAGGAAAATAGTCAAGAGGAGTAGAAAAAATCTATGCAAGATATACTCCTTCTAAATATATTTTAATATTTTTTAAGTGATTTGCCTAATTCTAAACTTACATTGTTTTTAAATTGCTCTAAATGTAATGACCTTGATCAAGTTATTTTTAATTTAATTTTTTTAATTTTTAATTTTGTAATTGAGATTTGAGATTTGAGTAAGACCAGATGTGCACCCTGGGTGATTGCTGCTGTATTTGGCAGTAAGTTTTTTTCTTATTTCTTGGCCAAGTTTAAGGGATGAAGCCATCTTATTTCGAGACTGTGAAACATCTTTTGTTTTACTATTCCTTCTAGCAGCTGTAGCAATACAGTATGACCTGCCCTAACTGAGCAGATTAGAATTTTCCTGAAATATTGCACTTTCTATATGTCATAATTGCTAGCTCTGGTAGAAAATCTTGCGTTGGTTCTTGGGCTCTGTTGCAATCAGGATCAAGGATCAGACAGCCAGAGTTAAATTATCTTGTTCTCCTTTATATAAAGATTACAAAAATATGAAGAATGGAGACAGATAATAGATCGCTATTACTTTGTGCTTCTTTGTATACTTGTTTAGTGCTTGGAACAAGCCATTTCAAGCAGAGATATATTCCTGTGAAAATGCCTTCCTATTAGTTTGGCTAGCATTTCAGATGTTTTGAAATAAATCTGAAAATAACATAAAAAATCACCCATTCTTTCATCTTGATACCCATAAATAGCCTCATATAACTATGGAGAGTGAAAGCACCTGGAAGCTATCTGCTTATAATGAAGAGATATTGACATAAAATCTGTTTTAGAGAGTGACTATGAAGGTTATTCAAACTGCTGGTTGTTGACGGGTTAAAGTCCAGTCATTGTGTGAAAATAGGCATTGACACTTCTAAGCAAAGGTTTTAATAAAGGTGGAAAGAGATTTCTTCAAACCCTTCAAAATGGTTTTACTTCTAAGTGTGAAAAGCCTCATACCATTCTGGTTTAGAAACAGCCTAGGATGTGCAATCTCCCCTTATTGTAATAGGTAGTGAATCGATACTTCTCTTCCATTTTCTTTCTTCAAAGGCATCATGCTTTCAGATTGTTGATACCCTAATTGATGTTAACCGATTAAAGATACAAGTAGACTGTATGTTGTAGGCTTTCATAAAATATAATAATGATCATTCCATATTGATATAATGTTATGAAAAAAAAAATCTGTAGACCTCTTTGCCATTCTCAAGACTGAAAATGTTTTTTTTACAGTGAACCATGACTTTGTTTTGCTATGTACTGCTGCAGTTGGTAAGGAATGACATCACAGTTCTCAAATGTCTTTCATGTAGTTCCTGTTGTATTAAGCTTCAGAGGGATAACATATCACGTATCACAATTAACTGAGTATTCTCATATATTACCTCCTTTCTCTAGAGGGGTTACTGTAATTATTTCAAGTGTAAGACACACAACAATTTGTCTTCCTGGCTGAAACGAAACATTACTTCACAGATACCTATTTCCAACAGCAATGAACTTTCCTTCAATTAGTCTAGACTGAATAGTCTCTGATAACCCTACTGTGAAATTACTGACAAAGCAGACAGATATTCAGCTTGATTTTGAACCTCATCTCTTCTAGTTGCAGAGAAATCCAAACAGCATGCCATTTATCATATCCTAAATTAAACAGCTGGAGAGCTGCTATAATTTTTCAGTGGACTGTGTTGTCATTTGCAAGGTTACTCAGAAATCCTTTGGTAAATGAACTACATGTGTATATGCTGCAACTCTGTTTCCCAACAAAAGCACACATCGTCCAAATTCCACTTCCTAGCTGATCTACCATTTTTATATTTTATCACAAAATGAAGCACAGGAGGCTCCCTCTGAATGTCAACAAACACTTTTTAACTGTTAGGGTGTGTCGTGGTTCTCGGCAGGACAGAGTTTATTTTTTCACATTAGCTGTGAGGGGGCAGAGCCTGGAAGCGTGTGGACATTCCTAGATGGTTATTCTATACCAGCTCCCGTAACTGGCACGGGGTGGAAGTAAGGGATTCCCACTTCTGAGAAGGAGTGGGATGTGAATTATGGTCAGGAAGAGAAAGGTGGCCCACAAAGGGTCTGCTGCCATTTTGTCATTATCTTAGGGGTCACGTGGCACCAGGTTGGTCGGTCAGCATTTTTGCATGTAAATCACCCAAGTTTTGTAGATTTTTTGTTATTAATAATGATGTTGTTACTGTTTGTTTTCTTATCTTATTGCTGTTTCCCATATATTGTTCTTACCTCTGCCTTTTGTCTCTCTCATCGGAGGGACTGGGGGGAAGGGGGCAGCTTGTGGTTTTCATTTTAAGGGAAGCTGCAAATAGAATGAGCTGGAACTATTGGAAAGAGGGACAGAGTTGGCAAAAGAGTAATTATGTGAAAAGTGAAGGCACTGGGTCCATAGGATGCAGCATGTATATTCACTGCAGTTTAGAAACAGCTGGAAACTTCTGATTTGCACTCAGCTGTATTCTAGAAAAGTTTAGCTCTTTATATCAGTGTAAGGTAGTGTCAATATTAAGTGTGCTAATGAGAAGTATATCAATATATGAAATCCAGCTTCCATTAAAGTCATCTAAATTGGTGCTCCCCTGAAGCATGTTTAACTTGAGTAGACTTGAATTTAATTGCAGACATTTAATAAAAATGTAGAAAAAAATTAAATGTAGCTTTGTTAGGCTTTGGTGGTTGAAGCATTGAAAGAATATAAATATGTGGTATTTCAAGAATAGCTTGCAACAGACAAGGGCAAAATCTTTCATATATATTAGTACAGATAATGTAAAAGATCCACACATCCAAAGACATAATTGTGTCAAATAATACAATAACGATAACAAATATATTGTGTAACACAATGCAACATGAAATAATGTACTGTTTCTAGAACTCAAGTATTCATTTCTCAATCAATAATAATCAGTGAAAATGACCAGTCAAGGCATCAACATTCTAATACTCACATGACAAATCTTTTACACATGAAATAAAAATAAAGTCTTTGTGGGGTTTTGGAATATTTAAAGCTGAAAAGTATTAGTTTATATTCTGTATTTTTTTCAGTAAACTCCTGGGGGAAATACTTAGATTTGCTTGTACTCGGTTCAGCTATACTACTAATAACTTTGGTTTAAGCACCCCCTTTGATCACAGATTTAAGTCGTGTCAGGGCTGATTCATATTGCAGATGAACTGAGGATAAATAGTTTGCTATTCAGTTTTCGTAGGAGGTATTGGAAGTCCTTTTCACCTTGCCTTGACTCTCAAGATTCTGTGCCAGTGAGTCTGAAAGTTGCCTTTTTGCACTACTGCAATTCTGAAGCCTAGAAAACAGTAGCCTCTATGCAACGGTAATGCTAATGCACATTTCTGGGTTGTTCTTTATTTCCTCCTATTTACTCTGTCTTTCTTGGGAGTCTGCTTCCAGCTGATCACTATGGTGTTTCTTTGGGCACAGACACAAACAACCCCACAAATTTATTAATTTTATTTCCTGCTCATCCAGTTGCTAGAGGTTCAGAAATGGCTCTTTATTCTAGATGTGTCTGTAATCTATCAGTATCTCTATCAGACCATCCTCTCCATTGATTGCTGTGCAAATTACTGTTTTTGAAGGTGGAAACTTTCAGCTTCAGCATGGTAGCCTTTCAGTTATGAAGTCTGTGTATTCTGAAAATGTCTTTCTTATTGTTTGGGAAAGAAGTCTCTTAAACTTACAATTTTGTCTATTTTAGGCAATAACTCTGAACATGAAAGGTTTTGTAATTATAGGTGTTGTACAGGAGAGACATTTCATGGTTGCTATGCCAGAAAAATTGGAAAGATAAACACCATGTTTCAGAGGCTTGATTTAGTCAGAAAAATTTAGAAATTAGTTCTTTTATAATTGCCTTAGATACAAGTAATTTTCCTGTCCTACTAAAGAACCTTGTCAGAAGTCTTTCAGAGTTTCTTTCTCATTTATATTCTGTTGCATCCCCTCATTTACAGTTCCATTATTTTAGTTTACCTTTCAAGCAGAAGTTCAGTCACAAATATGTGTTCCAGATGCATCTTGTTGACCTTTCCAAGACTCATGAATAGATGGTGCTGTCAGTCAGATATACTTTAATGATAAAGCTAGCCAATTGGTCCTAGAAAACTCTACCAGGACAGGGAATCTCGACCATTATGGAGCAGCATCTTGCAAAATCTTCCTAGGGAGTTTTTGGGTTTTACTGTCAGAAATAGGAATTTCAGTATAGAAATAATGCTTCTGTCAGCTCACATAATGGGAGTCCAATTTGTGGGACTTTGTTTGTTCTGTAGAGACCTAATTACAAATAACTTGTACAATAATTAGTTCCGAAATACAAACTTTCTATTTAGTCATCTGCCTCAGTACCAGATGGATATTGACCCTTTCTCATATCCTCGGAAACACCAAACTAAAGAACATAATAGCTGAGGTGTATTTTTTCCCCTAGCATTACAACTTACATTTGAATAAGTGTTTGCAACAAAGAGTTCTCTTGTGATGTCTAAACCTATCAAAATAAATTAATGAAGAGGTTTCTGAGCTTGCAAAGACTATTCTTTAAGAAACTACTCAGTATTTAGACAAGATTTATTGAAACTTTTCTTGAAATGACAGCTCAACATCCGCTTTGAAATAAGTTCAATTAAATTAGCATTACATCACAGAATATTAGTTTCATGGTGCAGAGAGAAATTATAGGCTGATATTTGCATATATAGAAATGTATAAGAGGAATGAAGCATACAGAAAGAGGAGCAAGCAGCAGTAATAAAAAAAATTAATTTGTTGTTATAGCTATCTGGCAAGATAAAATAATTTTAGAAGCGGCTTAAATAAAAAAAAATATATCAAGTCACTACTGAAAGATCAAAAATTGCCTTGCTATACTATCCTCTCTTCCTTTGTCTAGGTCTTTTTAGGTTATTAATTTCCTGGTAAAAATGAAAAAAGAAAACCAAAAACCCCCCAACCAATCACCTTCAGGCAGAAACACAGCAAAAAGCCCCTCAGAGATACAAAGATATAAAGCTTTCAAGAAAACAAGACAAGTTTTACAATTACTTTCATTAATTTTTTTTTAAAAAAGGAATGAAGCTAAAAAGTGTTTAATGTCTTGCATAATGATTTCCAAGTGTTTAGGTGGGATTTGTCTCACTAAGTATAGAGTTTAGATGTGTTTATCCAAGCTTTTTATGCAGGTCTTTCTTCAAGGTCAATAAAATCTGGTTGATATAGTCAATGGAGATTAGGACATGATTAATTTCATTGTAAAACACATATTAAAATTGTCCGGCATGTCGGCTTCTTTTTATTCACTGCTAAGAGACATTACATAACTAAACTGTTTTTTTTAACATATATAAGGTTTGTTTTCTAGGATGGGACTTGGACATCTGGTTTTATCCCAGCAATTAGTATTGCTTGTTTCCTTTTTTGTGCCTTGATGTACTTGTCAAAAGTATTTCTCATATTTATGCTTATTAAACTCTCTAGGATGGATGGACGCAAAGTGCTACAGAATAGTCAAAGTTTGCCTTAGATTGGGAGCCATTAAAGTAGATGTAGGTTTTTAATTGATCTGTGATATTAGGACCAGACTCTCCATTCCCAGAGTAGCTTTACAATATATTCTAAGACATGATCTCTAAACCAGTTTCCATTTTAAAAATATATGGAGACTGAATGGTCTACATCATGAACTAGTCAAATATAGAATTTTTACAGGGAAATGAAACAGGCAGCTGCTGATACTTACGCTTTGGAAATGGATAAGAAACAGGATAAGACAACCTAATAAAATCTAAGTATTCTTAGAATATCTCAATTATATGCAATAATTTGTCAGGGTGTGAAAATGTTCTAGCTCTCATTTATATTTCCTCTTTGCAATTATTGAAAATCTTGAGCTAATTTTTATAATCCTGGAAAAGATTGATCCTATTGATGTGCTGAAAAATTGAGCTGACCATTAACAGAGACCTTATTCCTTTCTTTCACATTGTTTACACTACATTCAACCTAAGCATGAGGGAATTGCAGGGAGAAATAGGACATAAGGTATTAAAAACTAAAAACATGGAAACACTCAAGGACAGGTTGGAAAAGTTTTTGAGAAACTTGATCTAGTTGAAGATGTCCCAGGTTATTGCAGGGGAGGTTGGACTAGCTGACATTTAATATTTCTTTCCAATCAAAAGCATTCTGTGATTCTATAAAAAAACAAATACTTCAGCATAAAATGAATGCTGAAGTATTCATTTTATGAATGAATTTATGAATTTATTCATTATATGAATTTTATGAAAACAAACCACTTTACTAAATTAACGCTAAGAGTATGGCATATGGATATGACAAAAAGTCCGACATAAAAATATAGTATAAGAGTATATCCTGAATTGTATTGAAGAGAAACAGTGATCATTTGCTCATGTCTAAAATCATCACTTAAGTCCCTAAGCTCCTGAAGGAATTTTAAATTTTAGATCCCTGTCTGAGATGAATAAAAATGTATCCTTGGCTGAGCTGTGGAAGTTGATGTGAGAGGGGTCTGACAAATCCGTTTTTATGTTTTATTACCGTTTTATTACCAGGTTGACTGCTGCGAAGTTCAGATCTCATTCAATATAAGTAGAAAGGAAGTACATAATTCAATGTCTGAATGTACTTCACTACTGATCAGACACATAACTTTTTCGGCCTTATGTTTTTGAGTGACTTAGTGTTTATACAGCCTTTTTAATGGGGGTACAGTGCCTGTGTAACAATCTAAGAACTCACATTCAAGGCTTCCAGTGACATCATGTTACATCTTTGGTGCTCAGTTGCAATGAAAAATAAGGGCATTTATTTGCCTGTTTATTTGTCTGCTTATTTTTCTGTTTAGAAAAATGGAAGAAAATTACTCTGGTCTGAAGTAATGTGGTGTATTACATGAGTGTGATATGGGTTTGACAGCAGAGGGGGTTACAGGGGTGACTTCTTTTAGAATACACCAGAAGCTTCCTCTGTGATCAATAGAACTGCTGGCTAAAACTGAGCCAATCAGCCATAGCAGTAGCACATCTGTGATAACACATGTGATAACTCATAACCCTGCAGGGGATCAACACTGAAGCAGTTTGTTCCTAAAGGACTGCATCCAACGGAAGGGACACATGCTGGAGCAGTTCATGAAAAACTGCAGTCCATGGGAAGGACTCGCACTGGAGAAATTTGTAGAGAACTGCCTCCTGTGGGAGAGACATAGCAGAGACGTGATGGACTGACCACAACCCCCAGTCCCTGTCCCCCTGTGCTTCTGTGGTGGGAAGGAGGTAGAGAAATCCTGAGTTAAGTTGAGCCCATGAATAAGAGGGGTCGAAAGAAGGTGTTGTATGATTTGGTTTGACTTCTGATTACCCTACTCTGACTTTTGATTAAATTAATTTCCCCAAGTTGAGTCTGTTCTGCTCATGATAGTAATTGCTGAGTGATCTCTCCCTGTCCTAATCTTGACCAACGAGCCGCTTGTATTTTTCTCCTTGTCCAGTTAAGGAGTGGGAGTGGTAGAGAAGCTTGATGGGCACCTAGCATCCAGCCAAGGTCAACCCACCACATGTGGCTTATCTGCTACGGTCTAACTTTAAAGCTGTGATCAAATTCCTAAAAACTGTCTACATGGTTTCTTTTAAAATGCTTCCACTAGATAATTACATTACTTTAGTAGATGTGTTTTCTAGACCTTATTATTAATTTGCAGGATGAACGCTGTCTTGCTGAACAAGAAATTGATGGAATTATGACTTATATATGTATTACTTTATATATATTAATTTATTTTATATATAAATGTATGAATGTATGTATATGATCACAAGTAGCCAATCTGCTTTGATACTGATACAGAAAACTGTCTTACTGGAGATCTTTTTCATCATGTTAGAGGATCTTTCATTGAAACTGCTGCCTAAATCAATTTCCAGATCTGAGAATGTGACAATGAATCACTATAATTAGACCTATAAATATGTATAAAATTTAGCATCCCCATTTCTTTTCTGTAATGGAAGTTTGCGGCTACAGTACTTTAAAAATTAATTTTTTTTTTTAGTTAAATGAGGAAAAAATGAGATTTTACAAGGTTTCAAACACACTGAGGCTTTTTGATATTCCAGAGTCTTGGTTCTGCTTCTAACAATATGTATAATAGAAAAGTGGTTTTCATAGTTAATGTTATTTTGTGTATCTTCCTGTTGCTGTTTGACCTTTGTAAAATATGGAATTTTGTAGAAGGAAAAGAAAAAAGTAGTAGCACTCATTGGAAAAGGCGAGAAATACCTCGATTTTTACTGTATTTTTCCTATACCATTGAATAGCATAAAATGTAAAAGAGGGAGAAAAGAGGAAAGTGAAAC
The DNA here is from genome assembly GCA_013397055.1 of Pachycephala philippinensis. Classification (NCBI taxonomy): domain Eukaryota; kingdom Metazoa; phylum Chordata; class Aves; order Passeriformes; genus Pachycephala; species Pachycephala philippinensis. The sequence continues at coordinate 194,952 of VWZT01000763.1, forward strand.
TTTTGTGTTCACATAAGAAACTAAAGTACTTCATGTAAGACTTTTATTATAAGATTTTTCATAAATGACTATTTTTATATGCATTTTAAATTGAATCAGGTTATTGATGAGTATTAACATTAGAAACTTCTAGTAATGCTTCTAAAAGTAATGCTTTCCTAATGAAAATAAAAGCTGACACTGGGAATATTTGTAGGTTTATATCAAAGAAATTATTTTCTCATCATTCACATAGACTTTGCAAGCAATATTAGCAACTTCAGGTGTGGATTAAAGAAACAGTCAATTGCAAAGACCACCATCTTCACCCCCCCACCTCCCAATATTTCTATAAATAACTAGAAACTAGATATATATTAGAAAAAGGTGTCTTGGTCAATGGCAGTTTTCTCTTTTTAAAAGAAAGTTTGAAGCCCTGGCAAGGGAAGAAAATAATACCTGTAACTTCTTTGGAGGGTTTGGATAAAATTATTTGTCTTTGAGCCAGAATAGTTGTCTGTAGGGTTGAGCAAATGTGCTCTGTCATGCACCTGCTTTTCCACCCACCGAGACTAGAACGTATTGTAGTTCTTTCTCTGTATCCACAACTTTCCCTGCAAAGGAACCCTTAGTGCACAGGGAGATGATGCATACCCAGGTTTCTTTCTGGCATGAATCTGGGATGCTTCCAGATCATATACTTACAGATAGGGCAATCCCAGACACAGACACAGGCTGGGCCATGAGTGGATTGAGAGCAGCCCTGAGTAGGAGGACTTTGAACTATTGGTGGATGAAAAACTTGGCATGACCCAGAAATGTGGGCTTGCAGCCCAGAAAGCCACCCGTACCCTGAGCTGCAGCAAAAGCAGGGTGATCAGCACGAGGAAAGAGATGATTCTGCCCCTCTACTCTGCTCTCCCACCTGGGTCTCAGCTCAGGTATAAAACTTTGGGACCCCCAAATTAGTAAGGACAATTTTGGACCTGATGGAGGGAGTCCAGAGCAGGGCCACAAAAATGATCAGAGGGCTGGAGCAGATTTCCTATGGAGAGAGTTAAGATTGTTGGGATTGTTCAGCCTGTAGACAAGAAGACTCCAGGGACGCCTAATTGTGGCTTCTCAGTACATAAAAGGGACCTAAAACAAAGCTCAGGGAGGACTTTTTACATGGGCATGTAGTCATAGAACAAGGGGGAATGGCTTCAAACTGGAAGAGAGTAACTTTAGATTAGATAGGAAGAAATTCTGTGCTGTGAGGGTGGTGAGGCAAAGGAACAGGTTGCCCAGAGAAATTGTGGCTAAAATTCCATTCACATTCTGGTGAGAGTTCAAGAGCAGGTTGGATGGGGCTTTGAGAAACCTGGTCCAGTGAAAAGTGTCCCTGTCCATGGCAGAGGGTTTGGAACTAGATGATCTTTGAGGTCCCTTCCAACCCAAACCTTTCTATGATTCTGTGAATCTAAATGAAGGAAACAAAAAGGTAAATTCTGAGTGGATCCCAGTTTCTTACTGAGCACATCTAAGATCCATCGTTGTAATTTAAATATCAGGATCAGTCTGGTTAGGTCAGTAGACAGGTAAAAGGCAGCTGGTAAAGGGATAATGTACCAGCTTTAATAGTGGCACAGAAACAGTGGCACTGAACTACGGAAATTACTTTAGATGATCACCAATAATTTTAATTGATGAAGAAAACTCATCCAGTGGAAAAAGCTAATTGGCAAACTAGCAAGTAAAAGTGATTTAATGTGTTCTATGGATCAGAAAATAGGACCTGGCATGGAGTATTGACTATTAGTGCAGCTGTTGTGAAGATGATCTGCATTGGAAAATTGAACAGAAAAAACCCACCAGGGAGTAGAAGTTTTGGGACAAATATCACTGTATTTTCTGCAAGAAGTTTAGGATTTTTGCCCTCCTGAAATTACCACTAATCACATAGCAAATCATTACAACGGCAGTATAAGAGTCAATAAGAACATACAGTAATTTGTGAGAATTCAAAATATTAAACTAACAGCAAAACTGTGAAAGTAAGACCCATCCTGTCTGATACTCAATCAAGATGTCTCTGTTCTCCTTTTGTTAAGACACTAACAAGATGAAGTGATTGAAAAGGAGTAACTGTACAGGTGAATAAAAATAAATTAATTGAAAATTATCTTTATACTTTACTTTACGGAAACCAGTGTCCAGCTGGGAAAAATAAAAAAGTCCATATCACAAAATACTTGCATATTTTCTAGGGCCATAAGACACAGAGGAAACTCTAAAGCAAAACTTTGAGATGTGACTGGAGGTGTTACCTGCCAATGAGATAGATGTAAATGCTTCCTAAATATATTAATATCAGTAGCAGATAAAAAATATTTATCCTTTTAACATTGCACAACGAGGAGTAGGACTCTTCTTGCCTGCATTCTGATATGCTAAAAGTCAGGTATCTAATAAATCTTTCTTCCTTGCTATAGGGAGATACTGAGCATACAGTGGATGTCTATTTAGCTCAAAGTTTGATGTCTCAGCTTTATATTTATAAAGCTAAATGAGATGTATCCCACATTTGGTGCCACATTTTTGTGTGGCTAAAGACATTCAGATATTTTTCATTGTTTGACAGTTTTTAGGAAGTCTGATGGATTCACTGGGTACATTTGACTTATATTTAGTAGTGAAATGTGGCCTTACCTCTTCTTTTCCCTCTTGTGAGGTAAACCCTGAACATGATTATTTAAAATATTAGACTACTCAAGATGGATCATAAACTATGAACTGCTACCAGAGAGTTGGATCTTTATATTTGGTTGCTATGGGCTAGCTACCTGCTAATAATGTTGGAGGTTGCTTAGAAAGAAACTTCATTTTTCAGCTATGATTATCACTTTATATTTTATGACTGAATTGATAAGTCAGATGTGCTGTTTTATGCAAAACTAGCCAGGCTTAACTGGCAACTGAAACAATAAACTGAGACCGTGCATGTATGCAGAATATCAGCACAATTTCTAATGTGTCAGGTTCTACACTGGGCAGAGCACTTGGATGAAAGGGAAATGGATGGCTGATGACTAACTTGGCATTTTAGCTGAGATTTAGAGAGTCCAGGGAAAGAACCAGTTTATAAATGCCAAAATCCCTTACAGTATAAGAACAAATGCATAAGTTCAAGTCAAATATTTTTCCTTCTACTGCTGACTATGTGCTATAAACCTTTCACCCCACTAGGACTGATGAATAAATATAGTGTTTAATGAGACATACTATTCTAAAAAATTATCTAGCATGTGTTCTCTGCAAAAGGAAGTAATTAAGGCCTGCATATTTTGAAACAGCTTACTGAATTTCAATTTAGACATTCTAATAATTAATTGATATCTCCAATATGTTTATTGACTTTCAGTACTTCACAGTTACTCAAAATGATACAGCTGATTGATGATAAAAGCCAGTTTCTGCCATCTTATATAAAATAGCATCTAATTTTAGTTCTGAACCCACCGAAATCAGAAAGACATCCCATTGAAAAAATAATTGCCAATAAAGGTGGCAGGAGCTAACTCAATGTCTTTTTATTTGTTTATAACTCAAGATTGGAGAGGATACAGCCATTTACTACTGGCTTTATATTCATCTGATCTGTTGTACCTGTGGTTGGCTATCAGGTAAGCCAAGTCACTGTTTGGCTTTAAAATCCTCTGTTAAACTGGCTTGATTTGATTTAATCTTGATTTATTTGAAAGATCATTGATTTTTCTTTACTGAGGAACTTTTGTTTTGTCTCCAAACTCTGCAGTGCTTTGATCTGTGTTTGCTGTTAAAAAGCCCTTTTGTAAAATAAAGTTGTGGTTAAAAAAACATTGCATGGAGGTTACCTGGAGACTTCACAATCTGACATTTTCTCTGTAAAAGTACCATGTGAGAAGTAAACAGCAGTACAAGAAGAAAAATGTCCTTTTAAAAAGCACAAGCCTGCTACACAAGATAAGCAGAGGGGATAATGAATGTTATAAACCCTGAAAATTAGTGCTTATTTTAGAAAAGTTTATATGTCAGAGAGGAAAAAACATAGATTAAAAGAACAGAGTGATTTGTGTACACAAAATTGTAGTCTTTCCCCAGTTAAAAGAGAAACTAACATGAATTTTATCAATTAACTTGAGTTCCTTTACGAAGACGAACATTTGGTATTGCTGTTCAGGCTACCAAGTATCACGTATCATCAGCTCATCAGGGATGTTACTTTATTACAGCACAGATTTGTTGGGATCTTCAGCTAACCAGTAGGTAATACTGAGTGAATAGGTTTTAATTAGATTACCAGAATTCAATCTGTAGAAAGCATGAATAGTGGTAGAAATTTAACTGGAGCAAAAATATAGCTGTGAATGTCCAGAAGAGGTGACTTATAGGATAAGAATGTCCAACTGCCTTTTGAATTCAGTCCTTAATATCTTTCTTGTCAGTGTCAAGGGTTTTCAGTGGTGTGGCACTTGGCCTCTAAGGCAAGTAATCCCAAACCCATTTCAAACACCACTGTCAGACACCAATGAATCAAATTTTCCAGTCCTTCATTAAACAATACTGTTTAGGTTTCATCCAAAGTTTTCCCAGTCAATGGCTATGGCATTTGACCTCATAGACTAAGGAAGTCAACTGCTTTGTTTTAATACTGTTTTTCATTAAGTAAACCCAGCTGTATTCACGGGACACAACTAATGCTGAACTGTGATCATACTAGGTGGGTCCAGACTCTGTAGAGATGTATATATGATTTCGAAGGCTCGCAAACTGAAAACGTCTAATTTTCTGAGTTCAAACAAAGGAAATTATGCATCTACACTTTCATGTCACCAGACAGGTTATAATAGCACATAGAAGAGGCATGGTGAAAAAATAAAATTTCGTAAACTTTGAATTCTTATCTCAGCAGTGACCCCTTCTAAAAGCTTGACCTGGAATTCTTCTCCTTGCTTGTCTTTTAGTTCTTCTGTCTGCTGTCAGAGAGAGAGGGCTGCTGTTCTTTATCCTCAGTACAGAAATGGAGAGACATCCTTATACAGACATTGTTTAGCCTCATCTCTGATTAGGTACTAGAATATCCAGAAAAAGTTGTGAGTGCCAGTTCCTCTCTGATGACTTTTCAGATTATAAACAGTTAGGCTGGATGTTTAACCTGAAGGAAGCTAAAATCATGTCAGATGATTCTAAGCAAACTAGTAATCAAATATATGTATCAAAGGAAAAGCAATATGAAACTTCCCTTGTATTTTATTTTTCATTTAAAAGACAAAGTTTTTAAGAGTAAATCTTTTTTTCAGTGTTCAAACAATTTCCTCAGGCAGATGTCTGTGAGCCTAGATTAAAACAAAATAAAGCACACAGACCTGTGTTGCACCTGTGGCAGAAGTGTCAGACCTGACTGAAAACGAAACTTCTACAAAAAAAAGAAGGATAAAATAAGCAGATGAACCCAAAAACAGGGCAGATTAACAAGATGTATGATAGGCAGCTGTGGGACTTAAAGGTCATCCCTAAACATGAAGCACATTTACCCTTTTAGCTACAGTGCTGTGGTCTTGTTCAGGCAACAAACCCTTGAGATTTCACTGTTATCCGTCTACGTTGAGTTACACTGCTAATTTAAATGCCTAGTGATTATGCTGTGTTATGATATCAATTGAAAGGTCAATGAATTCAGGAAATTGCTTTCTTATAGCTTATATGACAGTCTTTTTGTGATTTTCAACAAAAATTGGATAGTTGATTACTTTCCATATTACATAAGATAACAATCAGAGAATATAATGATAGTATTCACAGAGAGAGATTATGTACTTGCTACAGGTTTTAAAAACACAATATTAATGAATGAAAACGAAAAATAATTGAGATTCCCTTGTAGTAAACATTAACTCTCATATACAGAATAAGGCAAATAAAAAATATAAAATTGGTTTAAAAGCTCCATGGTTCCTACATTTTATTTTCATCTGCATTTTAGAAAACATAAAAGGGGAAGCTATGTACATAAAGAAAGATGGAGAAATGTATTAAAACAGTGTTTATAAATATTTGTTTAAATACAGATGGGTGCTTATGTTAACTGTTTTCAACCTGCTTTTTTTTCTTTTTTTTTTTTCCTCCAGACTGTAAATATTTACAGGAACAAATTTCTCTTGTAGTGGTGCTTGGGGAATACCATTTTTTCTGTAGATACTTACTCATATGAGAAGAAAGACATTCACACATGGACGTATGTATTTGTTATTTGCTGTTTGCTATTCCCTACTGCTCTTTATACAGTCAGATATACCAAGAGTAGAAACAATACCATGTGATGGTGATGACTAAACATGTGCAGAAAATTTCAAGTGGCTATGGGAAGCAATCTGCAGGCTGCAATTGTTCACATTTACTGTCCACTGAACAATTAAAAATAAGAAGTTTAGAGAAAACTAAATAATGAAAGAAACTGTTAGTAATCAATGGCAAAATAGGCTATTGTGTACCCTGATGATTTATTGATTTTAAAGAGCTTTTTGCGAAAAAATTTGTTTCTTTCATGTAGAGTTTTTCTGATTTGGTCCTTTTAGAGCACTGGGTTTGGCAACCACTATGAAAAATTGTGACATTGTGAGTTCACATCATGTATTGGATGAAGGTCTAGTGTGGAATTAATTTTATAGGGAAAGTGAATAATCTGTGATTTACTCTTCTAGTTCACTTTTGGAGGTTAAAACTTATTTACTCATGAAATTATTCATTCTTTAGTTACAGTTCTTGTCTCAGAATTCCCATATAAAACAATTTGTGTCACTTAAGATCTCAAGCTTAGAAGAAGCAAGGCTTTCACGATCAGATCTAACTAAGCATTTATGTCCTTAATTTAAACATGAATAATCACTGATTATCACTTTGCTGCATGTAGCTTTGAAATATTTCTCTTCCTTTCTCTCTTTTTTTCTTTTTCTTCCATAAAAATACAATTCTAAATTTGCCATGGCTTTTTTATGTGATATTAAGTTTGTGATTCTGCTTTTTCACCACTATTTTCAGGATAGCCCTGCTTAACGGTTTGTGCTGCTGTTGTTCTTTATAATCTGTATGTTATTGCACAGAAGTTAAGCTAAGAAAGACTTTGTTTATGGGTTGTTTTGTTTCTTTTCCTGGTGTTTTTGTTCTCCATTCAATATCCATTCATCAGAAAACAAAAGAAAGCATAAAAACAAATGTCCTCCCACAGGGGCCAAGTAAACATATATTGAAACAAGGAAGAAGTAAAAAATAAGTAGTATGAAATTATGACACAAGCAAATTAAATCTCTTTATTGATTTGGTTTGTCTCAGATGTAAGCTTCTTATTTTCTTTGATCTGATCCATTCATTTATGTACTCATGAGTTGAATTCTATTCGAATCTGCAATGGTGAATATGCCTCTCAAAGCTGAAGGTATTTGAGAAAGCTGTGTCATCTAGTGTTTTTCACCTCCTAATTCTTAAATCAAAAGCCACCAAAAATTGAAGAGAGGGAGGAACACTCAAGAAAATAGTGATTTTAAAATATTTTGTCAACAATTAGATCTTGAAAATTGTAATGTAAAATGTACCTCTTGATAGCAAGAATGAGTCATAAGTGACGCATATATGTAATCGAGTGAACACTCCAATATAAAGATCTGTCTTGAAATATTTCTCTTTCATTATCAGCTCTCGCTGTAGACTTTACTTTCTCAGTAGGCTAATAAAGTCTTCTGACAAAAAAAAAAGGATTTTCCAGAGGGGCTGTAAACATTCATGACACTAGCATATGTATCCAGAAGCTAATATAAGTCATAGAATGATAGATAGAAATGTAATTCTAGAAGAACTAGAAATTCTGACTAATAAAGAATAAACATTTCTAAACTATGTTAGTAATAATCAACAACTCATTATAATAATTCACTGAAAATGCCCATCACTTGAAAGTGTGAAATATTTGTGACACATGTTTAAAAACTCAAAACCAATTTGGTTTACAGTGGTAATTAATTTCAGTTGAACTTTATGCCAGGTAAACTACCTGTTGAAAAGTGAAATTCGAGTTGCAAACAAATGTTGCAAAAGCACAGCTTCTATTGTTTTCTGTAAAGAGACATTGCTAGCACCTAACATGTGCTTTCCTCCACCCACTGAGGATTACCAGATCTCTGCATTGCCAATGCTAAACATTTAGGTCACAGAAATATTTGTGAACCTGACTATATATATGTGACTAATGGAAAAAGAATACTGACTTCTCAGGTTAGGCAAGGTATAGAACATAGAAACAAAGTGTTTTCCCTGAACTTCCCTGGTGTTGGCTGGATGTTTTAAGTGACCTTGCAACAGAAATTGTCCTAGTCATTTCCAATACACGATGGTCACAAGATAGAGAAATCACACATATCTCTGTGCTGAACATTACAAATTCTCCATTGGCTCTCCCCGAAACATTAAAAGCCAAGCAGAGAGATGCCTGACTGCTTCAGAGATATTATGATGACTGAATACACACAAGTCTATTTGACCTGCATTGAGCCTTATCAGACAAATTAACCATCCATCTGTCAGCCTTCTCCAGCCCCTGTTTTCAGTATTGCTTCCCCCTGGGGTTGCCTTGTGCAAATGGAGTACCAGTGTTTTCTGCAGGCAGGATTTTTCACCCTCAGACCAATCAGCCATATAATGCTTTGTGTTTTCAGAGGTCTTGGCTTCCACAATATTTGCAGTGCTGGAATGCATCAAAATAAAAGACTTAGAAATATCTTAAGAGACAAAATTATATTGCTTTCTGTCCAGAACATGGAACAGTTCCATGGAACAATTTCTAGTAACACAAAATCTTGTAAAACTCAATTTTTGTGCCATGCAATATTTTGTAATGTCTTGTATATTTGTCATGATGGCATTTAAATTTATATATGTCTTAAGCTGACATTTATTTTATCACAAACCATTCCTTTATAACCCTTGAATCTGAACACATGAGCTTAGTTATACTTTTTAGTATAGGGAATCCTTCATGATTATTGTTAGAATAGTGCCCTGAAGGGCTCTTATGAAAAGGTTAAGCACTTCAGACCAAGTTATAACCTCAGTCTTGACTTCCAGATGTAACCATTTTTTTGAAGTTACCTTACTTCTTTTTTAAATTTTCTTTTTTAATTTCTATGCTCTTTTTAAATTACAGTTGCTGCTTTGCTTAGTCAATTTTTATTTGGTGATTAAATACTGAAATGAGTTAATGGCTTTCACTTTGATATATTATCTCGTTACGAGTATATAGCTACATCATCTGGCATAGGCAAAAAAGTGATGGCAAACAATATGAATACTCAAAAAGTACTTGCATAGTGAAACCCAGTTTTTAGAAAACTATATCTATTTTGCCAAAGGCAGAACTGCAAAGACAGAGAAAAAATTAATAAAAAGAAAAATTCTAGAAGTAGAGGAATCACCTGTGAATACTGGCATTTCTTTCACAATTGTTCATAGTATATTGTGATCTGAAACTGTGGTAACCATAATAATTTTTGCAAGGTCATGTTTCTTGTGAAAAAACAGCTTAAAATGTGAATGCTAACATGGCAGATAACTGGGTGCATATATGTCTGAAAATACTGATAATACTTGAACTGAACCAAAGCAGCATATCCTGAATCCTCCAGCTGACAGGTGACATAAGACAGAACTGCAAGTCAGGAAGATCCCGTATTGTGCCTCTGCACACTGACTGTGTTTAGGAAGAAGTGTTCTCTCAAAGTGGGTGAATATCTTGATTGAAGGAAAAATCTTGGACGTGGATGGAGACCATGGGAATCAGAGTACTGTGCACAGACAAATGCCAGGGGATGGCCTGGGACTTTGTGAGGTAATACACAAGGCTGGTCACTGTGAGCAGCAGCATGGCAAGGACCAACACGAATTTCTGCCCAGCGTTCCTGGACCAGTAGGGATAACCCTGCAGGAAAAGCAGGTCAAGACTTATTGAACGTGTGGCTGGAGGGGAGTGACTGAGTGAGGGGCAGTGAAGGAGTGAGTAAGAGAGGAGTAAAAGCTCTGATCTTCTTGGTTCTTAAATAAACCCCAGGATCTATAACCACTGGGGGTTGCCATTTACTCTGTCCTTGTCCATGATAGATCCTTATTCACCTTAGCTAACTAGACTCTTTATTTTCAATCGGTGACACTGCTGTCCCCAAATGCCCCTATTTTTAGTATTCAAAACAACAGGTTCAGATATGTCTGATGCAAGACAGACTGGCTACACCCTTGTTGATATCATTGCTCATTCAAATATATGAAATTCATGAGCTTTGTAGCATTGAAACTGCTCACAGCCTGAAAGAGAAGTCATCTGCCCCTCGGTGTAATTTATTAATTTCCATCTGAAATTAAAATTAAGAACTTTTCAGATTTTTAATTCAGATAAGAATTTTCTGAAAAATCTGTGCCTGCCAGAAATGCGAAACAACATTATTGTAATTTGAAATATGGTCAGATATACAAAATCTGGACTTGGGAGTGCTAGTAGACAACAAATTGACCATGATTCAGCAATATATATATAGGGTAACATTTTACTCATTCTGAGCTTTCACTGGAGCTCAGGAACTGGCTGCTTGCTACATGAAGAGCTGCTTCTTTGTAAGAGGGAAAATTATGCTTCTTGGATCTGCTCCAAAAATGGTCTGGAAAGGAATAGTAATTTTTCCATTTATTTTGGTGAATTAACATTAGACTCTTAAGCAGTGCAGATTTTAATTCAGTGTCCTGTTTAATTCTGTGTCCAACGAAGCATCTAAATGGGAATTCAGGCTTTGTTTAGCGGTTTTAAAAAAGCAATGTTGAGCTCTCAAGGCTCACAGCTTTAACACTTCTCCCATCTTGTTTCATTCCAGTCAGTTATGTACATTTCCAACATCAAAATTGCTCACTACTAGAATGCTCTTGCAAAACTCAAAGAGGAAAAAAAGCCAACATGTTGGCAACAAATGGTGCTGTTGACACAGTAAGTGGCACTCGAATCGCCGGGTGAGCACTAATTCAGAGAACATACATTTTATGACATTTCTTTGGGGATGTTTGCCCTTTATTGCAATGAAACAAGACTCTAATCATTGTTATTATCTTAAATGCATAAAGAAGGGTTAATTAAGGGCTTGATTCTAATTATATATCAGGTGCTTCAGAGAGCAACCCTTTAAATACTGAATAAGTGAGAGTAAATTGCAAAGAGTATTACTTCACTCTAACTTCTACAGTGATTCCCCTTGACCAGTTGTGCTCAGAGTCTAGAATAAGGCCCCTGGTTTTATCACAGAGCCAGTTATGTTCTAAAGGAACTAGGACACCAACTTAATTATGATCCAAAGTAAGTTGCTTACTGTTCTCTGAAATAAATCTCACTACTTTTTCCTTACTTAGGGTGACACTATCGACTGGGAAAGTCCCTTCACACTGCCTCAGGTATGGTGAAATTCAGTGTAATTTGATATGAAGTAATGCCATATTTCAGTAAACACAGAGAGTGTGCATAGTATACCTACTTCATACACTTCTACTTTTGATTATTTCTGAAGAGTGTTTGCTGCCTTCATGTTTAGAAATAGAAATTTTTTTTTTTTTCAGTGAGGTGGTATTTTTGGGGGATTAGTGACAATTACAAATATGCTGTGTGTTATTTTTCCACCTATGGATGGTCACCAGGGTATTGTAAATTTTATAAAAGGCAGTCATAGATTTAATTTTTTTTTTTTCTAAGCTGAAGGTATGCACAGCAACATGTAGCTTGATAATTGAAAACTACACATGCAAAGGATTAAAATTATCATAAAAATACTTCAGTTTACTGAATGTATGTGGCCATGTTATTGTGACAAAATCTCTTTGGTGCAGCTGGATGATCTAGATGACAGATCTTAAATTTGGAGCATGACACAAACATTTTTCTTAAATTAATCAAAGGTATTTGATTTCTTATTTTTAATAACTAGATCTGTCATGCATCAGTTTCATTAGTTTGGAGAACCTTTGAAACAGATCACAAATACCTTCAACATATTATCATTGCTATAAGGAGAAGCTCCACTCTAAAGCTGATGAGGTGAATATGCCATTCTTCCTGTGTTCCAGCAGGATTCTTACAACTTTTCTGCATGTCCGGAGTCCTGACTGACTGTTAGTGAACACTGAATGAATCCACCTTTGATTTTGTTATCAGTTGCTGCAGGTTCTGTATAGGCCCAATATGTCCCTTTGGATACAGTGGAACAATTTACAAGGAAACAGGGTATTTGTTTCACAGGTCCTGCCATACGTATAGAGATGAAAGAGGTTACATATATGTATTTTTCAGAAATAGAAGCATATGCTCACTTATTGCAGAAAATTAAAAGTGAGAAAAAGGAAGTACATTCTTTCAGGCACATGGTGTGATTCCTGGGGTTGCCTTGTGCAATTTCAGGAGTTGACTTGATGATCCTTGGGGGGCCCTTCCAAATCACGAGAGTCTATGATTCTATGGAATTTGTAGTTAGCTATGCTGATACAGGTTGTTTCTTCTCCTCTGAGCTAGAGCTTCCTTTACTAATTTTAGATAGACATTGTTTTACTGTGCTGTTGATTATTCTAGTTCTCTACCACCATCCCAGAAGAGAGGAAAAATACAGACAAAAACCTAAGACTGCTCTAATATTTTTAAAGTTTTCCTACTCTCTGATTAGAAAGGATCCCTTCATGTTTCCTGTAACTGAGTTCTGTAGATCCACCCGGTAGAGTATAAACTATCCTTCCTACTTTCTCTTTTCATGAACATTCATAATGCATACATACTATGTTTGATTCTTTCCTAATTTGAGACAGTCTTCCTTTATTATTTTGGAAAAGACTACCTGCTCTATAAGGGCCAAGTATTAAATTTGCATTCTTGTTGCTAGGGTCATTGCTATGCTCTTCCTGTGAGTATGATGTAAATGAAGCCAGATTGCAGAGATTTTGAAACTAAGAATGGAAACTTTAACTTGAATAACATCCCTGTGACCTCGTTCTATGCCCGTTGTAAGTTTTATGGAAGATCCATCAGGGAAATATATTACAATCATACATCCCCTTCAAATAATTTCTAACTGATAAATTATCCCAGAGCCCCAGACATGCAATCTGATCAGAACACAGCAGTGGAGTTTTAGGGCTGAGATTCTAAAAGGTCAGTGGAGTATAAGTGCAGTAATAGTGGCAGTTGCTAATATCCTCAGTAAGTGAAGGCTTTTCAAATAACCTAGTTTTAATATTTATCTAAACTAAACAGTAGCAAATTGCATGGAGAACTACAAACCATACTGTCTGGTTACCACTTTCTTACAAAAGGAAGTACGATTTATGATTCTATGAAAATTTTCTAAACAAAAGTAGACCCATTTTTATCCAATTCCATTAACAAGTAGGGGAAAAAAACCAAACAAAACCTGGTTTGCTTATAAAACCGAAAATTTCTTATTTATCACTTTGCCTCAGGAAAAACTTTAACAGTTTCTGTTACAAAGTGCTGCTAGAGATTGGCCACAACATATAACTAGTACTAAAGGACCAGAAACTCGTTTTGTATTATCCATCTTTAGGCCAACATATGTCAATTTAGATGAGAACTCTATTAAACTGAGTAAGTTCATGTAGATCCAAGGCAGACCTAAGAAAAGTGGTTTTGTCAAAAAGGCAGGCAAATGGGGTTGTGTGATAACAGCTTCAGAGCCTTCAGCTATAGCTTTTTGCAAACTGTGTTCTTTTGGGCTAGCTTTGGCCCCAGACCTTCCAGACCACGAGCACTTAGAGAGACACTGATTACAGGTTGACATTGTCTCAGGGGAGAGCAGACTACACAGGAGCTCATATAAAGAGGTTATATGAGCAGCTGAGTAGGTAACTAGCATATGAAGTTGTATTGGGTTTATGTGGCAAGGTTTTGGTAGCAGGCTGCAGGGGTAGCTTCGGTGAGGTGATGCCAGAACCTTTCCCTGTGTCTGACAGAGCTGCTGCAAGATGACTCCGAGACAGACGCACTGCTGGCCAAGGGCAAGCCCATCAGTGACTGTGGTAGTGCCTCTGGGAAAACAGAGTTAGGAAGGAAGAAAAACTACTGTGTTACTAAACAGCAGCTACAAGAGAGCAGTGAGAATATGTGAGAGGAACAACTCTGCAGACACCAAGGTCAGTAAAGCAGGGGAAGTGTTCCAGCACCAAACAGAGATTTCCCCATAGCCCGTGGTAAAGACCATGGTGAGTCAGTCTGTCCCCCTGCAGCCCATGGAGGTCCACAGGGGAGCAGAGATCCACCCATAGCCCGTGGTAAAGACCCCACCCTGGAGCCATTGGATGTCTGAGGGAGGCTGTGACCCCGTACAGCACCCATGCTGGAGCAGGCTCCTCGGGAGACCTGTGTACCCCTAGGGAAACAGGAGCCCATGGTGGGGAAGCGCATAAGGAGTCCTCCCCCTGAAGAGGAAGCAGCAGCAGAGACAACATATGATGAACTGACTGCAACCCCTGTTTCCTGTCCCTCTGAGTGGCTGGGGGAGGGGGGAGAGAAAATTGGAAAGAAGAAAGGGGTGGGTTAGAGTGTTATAAAATGTGGTTTTATTTCTCATTATGATCCTCTAATTTGATTGGCAATAAATCAAATTAATTTCCCCAAGCAGAGTCTGTTTTCCCTGTGGTCATAAATGCTGAATGATCTCCCTGTCCTTATCTCAGCCCACGGAGTATTTAGTCATATTTTTCTCCCCTGTCAGACTGAAGAAGTGGAATGATAGGACCAGGGTCAACTCACCACATAATAAAGGAGGTATGTAGTCTTTCGGGACAGAAGCCAGAGTCAGTCTTTCCACAGAGCCAACATTTACCTTCTTTGCTGTCCTCTAACTATTGAAAAATTATTCCCTCATGGAACTGAACTGTTTAAAATAGTCTTCTCTCTTTCCCAAAATTCAAAATTGTGTTAGATAAGGCAATAAAGTCTATACAAGTTCTATGAGTTAAATAATTTCTATCAAGCTTGCAGACCTCTCACAAATAGTTTGGTGTAATACAAATCCCAAAACTTTAAAAATGAATAAAATAATTCTTTACAAGAGACAAAAATTACTGATCAGCTCAGAATGAGCATCACATATTGTAAGACTGATCAAAGAGACAGCAGCAAGTATAATATCCGCTCTTTAAAAGATTAAACTCTTTCGTGCAAAGATATTTTAATTAGAAAGTTTCTGGGACTGCTTTGTAAAATATCACTGCATAACTTGAAAATTTACAAAATAAATTAGGAGTGTGATTAGGAAGCAAAGTAGTATAAAAATTTCATAAAAGTAACTTGAAAGAAAAGCAATAAATTTTGGGCTTTATAAAAGAAAATGAGCAGGAACAATGTCAGAAGCTAGTGATTATGTGATATATTCACCGTGGAGAGCAGAATGGAAAAAATAGGAACCCAAAGTGGAATGCATGTCAGATAACTTAAGACATTTGTGTTGCAGTATCTGCATTTCCATTACCCATTTTACCTGTTTTAGTAGTCATTAGAGAAAAATAGGTAACTCAGACTGCCATTAAACTCAACTCAACACATCTGTTTAATGATTCATTGAAGTTGGCGAGATATCTCCAGGAACATATGATATAATTTTCTTGAGTAAGGCAACCATCTTCTTGTATTCACTGTGCAGAAAAACAATCGCAAATGCTTAAAATCTGTATTTACATGAGTGGAGATTTAGTCTTCTTATATCAAGCATCCATCTATACTGACTGGTTGAGTAGGGAGTAAAAATAAAGGGGCGGATGCCTATGTAGCCTCAGGTCAGCTTAGTGTAACCTTATTTTGAAGTCTGGTACTAAAGAGAACAACCTGATTTTCAAAAAGGTGATGGCAGGATTATGTGATACCTTTGCAGTTAGAAAGAGGTTTCTACATTTGGGGCAGGATTCAGTTCCACAAAAAATGACTCAGAGCTAAGAGGATCCAAAAATCTGCATGGAGATGCCCTGCTGTAGCTTCAGTTGTGGCAGTTGCTAGTAGCTGTAGCACAGTTAATCTAAAGCAGTATTAGATGTCTTTTAGACAGTTCTACTCTCTGTGTGAAAGCTGGGTAGAAAGCTGAAAGTTTTGGCTGACTACTACAGGCATCTAATGTCATTTTAGCACTGCTGAGCATCCTATTAGATGCTGATACAAATGAATGAAGGTTTTCTGTATGTTCCATCTGATCTCTACCTGAACCAGATGAATGCGTTGCATGACATCCAATACCCATATTTGTCAACTGAATCCCACTATAGATGCTTAAGTTCCCGTTGACAGGATTGTAAATGTAGGGGTCAATTCATTAGTCCACTCATAGTTTTCTAGGGGAAATGGACATGTCCTTGTGTATCTTATCTTGCCTCTATCTACCGTAATAGAAGGGTATTGGATTTTGCAAGCTGTATGTTGTATCTACCAAAAACTTGGCTGCCTTGGATGCTCTAAGGATGACTAAAATGCTCTGTGTCAGTACCCAGGGCTGCTGAGTGTGAGCGGCTGAATGGAGCTGCATTAACGATTAGAAAATGTACGTACAGACTGGGGAATGAGATGCTGGACACCAGCACTGGAGAAAGGGACCTGGGGGTCTTGGTTGACAGCAAGTTGAATATGAGTCAGCTGTCACCTGGCGTCAGAAGAGCCAACCCTGTCCTGGACTGCATCAGGCACAGCATTGCCAGCCAGGCAAGGGAGGGGATTGTCCTGCTCTGCTCTGCACTGGGGCAGCCTCACCTGGAGTCTTCTGTGCAGTTTTGGGCACCACAATATAAAAAAGATATAAACCTATTAGAGAGTGTCCAAAAGGGGGCTGCGAAGATGGTAAAGGTTCTAGAAGGGAAGCCATCCAAGGAGTGTCTGAGGTCACTTGGTCTGTTCAGCTCAGAGAAGAGTAGGCTGAGGGGAGACCTCATACCTATCCACAACACCTTCACAAGAGAATCAGGCACCCATCTCTTTTTTTCTGGTGACCAGTGACAGGATATTTCCCACAGGAACGGCATGAAGCTGCACCAGAAACGTTTAGATTGGATATTAGAAAAGGGTTTTTCACCCAGAGGATGGCTGGCCAGTGGAACAAGTTCCCCAGGGATGTGGTCACTGCTCCAAGCTCGAGCTCAGGAAGCATTTAGACAATGCTCTCAAGCCCATGCTGTGATTTTTGGGGTTGTCCTGTGCAGGGCCAGGAGTTGGACTTGATGATCCTTGTAGGTCCCTTCCAATTCAGGATATTCCACGCATCTATTATTGTATGAAAGCCTAGATCCCCAATTAGAAGTGTGGTTTACCTGGCACAGAATCCTGCCTGTGGCTCACTAGTCCAGACACAGGCATTTTGGTGCCACCTGAGAGAATCCCAAATGCATGAGATAACTCCATGGAGCTATGAGATACAGCAGAGTACCTATGAGAGATTCATAAACTGTTGAAGTGGCAGCCAGAGGGTAGACAGGTTTTTTGAGGAAATCCAAACTGGCCTTGAATTTATTTCCTCTGATGGGTCATCTGCAAATTCTCTGGGCAAACTGTGCCAGGTCCTGTGACACAGAGGGCCCGTGTCTATGTTGATTTCCATATGTCTCTGTGTGTCTCAAATGAAGGTTGGTTATGGCACCAGGTCATCTTTGACAGAAGAAAAGACAAGGTGATATTTTTTGAATGCATGAAAATAACTACATAGTAGGCATCTACATCTGCGTGAGATACTTTAAATACAGTTTAAAATGGGTGGAGACAGAAAGCACCTCTAGATGTGAAGGATCTTTTGTGGTAATGGAGTGCTGAAAGACATTGGATGAATAGGTCTCATATGTGATTATTCCTCTCTTTTGTCAGAAAAACAAGCCCAGGCTGAGAGGTAGGCATCAGCACTTACAAAGTCAGGATTCTCCCAAAGCATCAGGTTCAGGATGGAGTGTCAGGCATTGCTAGGGTTGTGAGCAGGAGATTGACACATCACTTTGAGTGTCTAGGGAGAGACAATTGACAAGATGAATTAATTTTAATAGCAGAACTGGAAAGAATAGATTTAGAGGAGGCAATGAAGAAGAAAGTGTTTATAAGGAAATGCAGGGCAGACATTTCAATCCCGCGAGATAAGAACTTTTGTCACTCATTAAAAAAAAACTTTAATCTTGGTCTGAAAACAAAAGAGTTGTCATGCTGCATCTGGCATTAATTTAGTGATTGGCAATGTCTGTTTTAGGTAGTGGTGCCTCAGTTTCCTCTGATCAGATCAGGAAATTATATAATTTAAATAATTTTACAACATATTCATGTAAAACATTACAGAAAAGTTTCTAACTCCACAGACTGCTTTTTGGCATATATACGCCAGTTAAATTCTGGAGGAGGCCAGACTGAACAATACATATAAAATTGCTAAAAATTACTATTTGAAATACTAAGAGGAGTAACAAGTAATAATCGAAATAAAAAAATAAACAGCAACAAAAAACCAAACAACCACACAACCAGTTAAAATAACTGACTAAGCCTGTTTTAAAGTGATTTAAAATTCAGTGTGAGGAACTAATCACACATAGACAGCCTGCAGTTGTGGCTTTTTAATCCAGTAGGTGTAAAATTGAAATCCTTACATTACTATGGGAGAACTATTTTAGGTAATTAGGGCAAAGCCTGTGTAAGATGTTCTAAACATAAAACATTCAAGGTAAAGAACTAAACTGTGATTAAAATAGGATGTTATAAACTTTGCGAAGTAGAAGATGATTTTACATGGACTACATTAGTTTTGAGTTTTACATTATGATTTATATGACTTTTTTAGCCCTAATACAGCAACACTTTTAGTCTTCAGTTTTTACTTTTTCTGATTCCTTGTCTATCACTTATAAACACCATCAACAACAATCCTCTGCGCTAACTGTGGACGCACCTTTGAATCTTGGTTTGCTCTTCATATCCATGTAGAATCTGAAGTCTGCTGTGGGTTATTGACAAGTTTTTGAGCTGCTATCTTCACTGTATACATCTAAACATTGCAAGGATTGAATCGCATTCTTAAGCAACTTTTCCTTGTACTTGGGTATTGGGTTCAGCTTCCAAATTGTAGATTGTAGATGTTGATTGCAGTTAATTAAATTTAGTTGTCTCAGTGCACAATTTTACATCCATTTAGGTATTTATGTTATCATTACAGTCAGTGATGATCTAGCAATAACTAGTGCAAGCAGTTTAGAAAGCAATTTAATTCACCAGAAAATAGACAGTTATTTTTGTTTATCTGTAGTTTTCTAGTATCCATTAACTAAAACTCACCCAGATATATAAATGTTGGTGTCTAAATATAATTATACAGTATCTTCCTCTGTGGTACTCAGATGTAGCTGCTTATTTCATCTGTCTATGTGGAAAAGTATCGGGTATTTCCTATAGGAAAAAATGTATGCAAAATGTGGGGGACTAAATGAGACAGATTTCACCACACCTGGAGACTTGCTACTGCAGGACTGTGCCATAACTGTCCACAAAGCACTTACATAAAAACATGTAGTGGGGGTACTAGAGATGGATGAAAAATTCTGTTGTTGTGGCAAAAACCAACTTGCACATATTATAGGTAATTACATTTAATATATCTAAAATGATAATTACGTAGTTAAAAGTCGGTAGAAGAATAAAACTTATTTTCCAACACCAGTGAAGACTGTGGAAGGCTATCCTGGACTAAAATGGCTGACTATTTGCTTTTGAGATGGTTATATCCCATTAAGACTTCATGCACCAACCCATTGGGAAAAGGAGGACTTAAGTAACTCACTACACAGGCAAAGCTCAAAAGGAAAAGAGTACCAGTATTATTTGTAGTTAGATTAAGCTGCTGTATTGATTTTTTATTTTTTTTTTAGTAATGCAGTTGCAAGCTGACTCCATCTTGATGATGCATTCTGAGAACATATTCAGAGAGCTCAGCAGTCATAAAGGTTTATGAGCAAAAAGATGCAATTTAGGGACAACCAGTACAGAGAGAATTTAGTGACAGTAAAGAGGTCAGTAGACAGAGGACAATTGTTGCCTAGCACTAGAAAGGAAAATGCAATCTTCTCCAATACCATTGAACCAGATATTCAGGCCTGGCTTTTCATATAAGAAGTGGTCCAGGAATTCAAGGACAGATGTATGTAGACATCTCTGAGTACCTGACCTTTCCTACTAGGAAAATTTCAAAGTGGCAGAAGTTTGAGTTTGCTAATTTAAAAATTCACAGTGATGATATTGAATAGACATTCTTCAGTTGTCATCAAAGATCTTTCAATATTAAAACAGAAATATCTTCTCAATTGCTTTTTTTTAAAGGAATTTTGTTCTTCCAAAGTATAGATTTAAACACTTTTAGCTATATCATATATTACAACTTCTTGCTTCTCATGTATGTTTTGTTTCATAACTAATTTAAACCATAGGAAACACTCAAACTGAAACTTGTGCAATCATAATCATAAGGCAGAGAATGCTTTATACTAATTTAAGTTTTAGGTCATTACAAGCACTTTCACAGACAGTTGCTTTGTGCAACATTTTATAACTCATCAACAAAATTTTACAAAAAATTACAGCACTGAAAAGTCAGGTCAATTTTTTTCATACATGATTTCTTCATGGCTTAGCACAATTAGTAATTAATTCTGTGTTAATTTCCATTGATTTCTCTGGACTCAGAGAAGAACTGAGATATTGTCATGAGATCACTATGAGATATTCCAGCTCATGAGGACATAAAATTTCTTTTTATAATCTATCTCTGTTTTAAAGATTACAAAGCCTCTAGTTTATTGTTCATTTAGGCATAGACAAATTAGTAGATGTTAGTGACTGAATAGTGTAGAAAGGTTTGCATGGACACAAAGAGTCTTGGGCTTTCAATGACATGTCTAGTTAACGGAAAAGTAGACATATAATGGTTTGGTTGGAAGGGACCTCAAAGATCATCTAGTTCCATCTAGTAGAAAATTTACAGTTGCAAAGGAAAAAATATCATTGCAAAACGAACATTTTTCCTGCAGAACTTGCTACAAAGATGCAAGAATAGCAGCTTTCAGACTTCTAGGTTATTTTTTTTCTTTCTTGAACAGAATATGTATGAGTAGTTTCATTTTATTCATGCTGATCTTTATACAGACAGGTTCAGAGAGTGTAAAAGTGAACCTTTCTTTCAGGAATGGGGAAAGGTTGTTTTTCCTTGAAGTAGAATAATAGAATGGTTTGGGTTGGAAGGGACCTTAGAGATTGTCTAGTTTCCATTCCCTCTGCCTTGTACAGGGACAATTTTTACTAGACCAGAGCTCCATCCAGCCTGGCCTTGAGCCCTTCCAGGGGTGGGGCATCCACAACTTCTCTGGGCAACCCATTCCAGTGTTGCACCATCCTCATAGTAAAGAATTTCTTCCTCATATCTAATCTAAACCTACTCGCTTTGAGTTTAAAGCCATTCCACTTCGTCCTGCCAGTACATGTTCCTGTATGAAGTCCCTCTACATTTTTCTCGTAGGCTGTTGTCAAGGCACTGCAATAGCTCACTCTTATGGAAAGGTTAAAGCAAAGCACAAGGTTTGCAACATTACTGCCAAATTATAGTAACAATAATATATGCAAATACATCTATGCACATGTACAGAGTGTCACATCTCCTTAAACTGCACTGTAGGTGACTACCTAGAAAAAGGAACTTTATGTAATGAGGATTATTATATCACCAAGGCCAGGAGCTTGACAGGATTCAGAAAGTAATTTGTCACCGATGAGAACATCTATAGAAATAAAAAATAAAACCTAGTAATTTAGACAGAATGCAAACTTGTATTCCTGAGGCCTCTTGTAAGAGAGTTAAGAAGAGACACTGCTAGGAGCAAAGAAGTGAGAATTTCCCAATTCATTGCTCAAGAATTTGCATAAAGAAGTAATGGGCACTGGAGAAGTTCCTACTAGAAAGGATGATGAAAAAGTGAAAATTTAAATCTTCTGCTGTGTTGTTTTGCTGTGCTCCTGGTTTTAGTTTCAGACTCACGTCCCATCTCAGCAACATTAAGTAAATCCCTGTATAAAACTTGCAGATCTGTTAATAGTCCAGAAGCGTCATACTCTCTTGACACTCAAAAATACTGTACGATGAAGACAACATGAATGACATCTTCTATATGAGTACTTACATTTGCTTGATATTGGAGAACAAATGCTTCCTAAGAGAAGCTCAGTCAATCCTTGCATCATTACAAGGCTACAATACTAATAATAAAAGTTTAAAGGATAAAGTTATGTGAGTGACTTTGGTTCTTTCAAGCACAAATAGAGCTGCACAGAACTATAAAAAAAAACAACAAACAAACAACCAAACAAACCCAACCCAACCCCCCTCTCCCAGCCCAGCAGATATAATACCTAAAGCCTGTCTTTCTAGACTCTGTCACAAACTAAAACGAGAACTGGAATATCAAATATAGGAAACAAGATGGTGACTTTTAGAGTTTGAATCCAATATGTTATTGTCCTCAAGCATGAGTCACACACATTGCTGTTTTATTTTTAACAACCATTTTGTGTGGAAATGCAAATCTTTACTAAAAAAACAGAGATGGTGTGAATACAGTGACCACAGCAAACTCAGCTTTTCCACACTGCTTTAATAATAACACAGCTCTGGGGGGCCTTCAGGCACTAACTGCTCATATATCAGTGGCCACTGACAAAGCACAACATAGCATTAGTCCTTAAACTACTTTTTCAATCACTATGATCAGTGACATCATTCTTAATGCATAAATGGGGAAAAAAAGTGACAATAGGTATATAAATATTTCAAAGCTTGCTGAAGAAGCAAAACCTCTCAAAATTCTGAGATCTTCTGAAAAGATTGAAACATGAAAGCATTAAAACTTGTAGACATTGTCTAAATAATGGTGGAAGGACAACAAAAGTATCAGGACCTGGGTTTGAAATTTGTAATACAAACCTTTCTTTCATTTAGCTTTTCTGCTCTGATGTACAGAATTCCTTTAAGATTCAGGCTTACATTTTCCAAGGGTACAAATTACAATTTTTTATTTCTGTCAAGAAAATATGGTTCTGAGTTGAGAGCGGGAAAAGTGAGACCTGGAGACATAACAACTTAAGATATTGGAAAGTAGGATGTAGGTCATTCCAACTTTCTGATATCAGTTAAGGCACCTGCTACTGACTGCAAGTATTTGTCATTGGATGGCTATTTCCTTCCTTTATGTGAAATAAAGTGATGACACTGTTTCAATGTCAGATTCTTCTTTATAGATGTTCACATCACAAAGAACTTATTTTTGGCAGTGCTCTCAGAGGGGGCTTTCTTTCCTTCAAGGACACATTGTTCACTCATGGTCAACTTGGTGTCCTCCAGGACACCCTGATCCTTTCCTGGGAAGCAGATTTTCATCTTTTTCTCCCCCAATGTGTACTGGGGGATGGACCTATTCCTCCCCAGGAGAAATAATTTTTTGCCTTTGTTGAACTTCCTAAAATTCTTTTCAACCAGCTTGTCCAGGTCCCTCTGAAAGATAGCAAAACCATCTGGTGTATCAGCTAGACCTCCCAGTTTTGTATTGTCCACAAAATTGCCATGGGTGCACTCTGTCTCATCTTCCCCATTATTAATGATGTTCCTAAGCAGTATTGACCCAGCACTGACGCCTGAGTACACCACTGGTGTGTGCCTTCAAGCTGGACTTCGCATCTCTGATAAAACCCTTTGGGTCCCGCAGCTCTGACAGTTTTCAATCCACCTCACTTGCTGTGTATCTAGCCCACACTTCGCCAGCTAGTCTATTAGGCTATTATGAGTAAGGGTCAAGAGCTCAAGCAAAGTCAAGATAAACAACATCCAGTGCTTTCCTCGTATCTATCAAACCATTCATCTGATCCATAAGAAGTCTATTGGGTTGGTCAGACATTATTTTGACTTTGTGAATCCATGCTGACTCCTCCCAAGCATCTTAATCTTCATGCACCTGAAAACTGTTTCCAGGATTATTTTCTCTACCTCTTACTTAGGGAACAATGTGAGGCTGACTGGCCTGTCGTACTCTAGATCTTCGCTCTTGCCTTTCTTGAAGATAGATGTGACATTTGCATTTCTCCTGTCCTTAGGATCCTCTTCCAATTGCCCTAACCTTTTAAAGATAATCAAGGCTGACCTTGCAATGGCATAAAACAGCTCCCTTGATACTCATGAGTGCAGCCCATCAGATCCTATTGACTTGTGCATGTTCATTTTTTTTTTAAATGTTCCCTAACCTCTTCCCCTGAGGGTCTTTTTACCTTTAGCCTTTCCCACAGGCCTCTTGGACCTGAGAATCCTGAACTATTATATTACCAGAGAAGACTGAGGTACAGAGATAATGAATATGTCATTTTTTTCTTTATGCTTTATCACTAGGTTCTTCGCACAATTCAATACTGGGATCACATTTTTCCTAGTCTTCCTTTTGCTAGTGATAGACGTTCAGAAAATCTTCTTGTTGCCCTTTACCAGATTAAAATTCAAGCAGGCTAGGCCTTTCCTGGCTTCATCCCTGTTTGTCCCAGAAAAGAACCCTCTGCCATGGGGAGGGATACCATTCACTAGGTCATGTTGCTCCGAGCCCCACCCAACCTGGCCTTGAACACTTCCAGGGATGGGGCTACCACAGCTTCTCTGGGCCACTTGTTCCACTGCTTTGCCATCTTTATCCTGATATCTAATCTAAACCTAGTCTCAGTTTAAAGCCATTTCTCCTTTTCCTGTCACTACATGAGCTTTTAAATAATGTCTCTCCGTCTTTCATGTATGTCCCTTCAGGTTCTGTACGGCTGCAATTAGGTCACCCATAAACCACTTCTTCTCCATGCTGAACAACCCCATGTCTCTCTGCCTCTCTTTGTAGGAGAGTTGCTCCATTACTCTTATCACCTTTGTAGCCCCTCTCTGAACTCCATCTAACAGGTCCACATCATTCTTGTGTTGATATTCTCACCTCTACTCTGTCCTCATAAGAATCACCTCCCTTGACATGACAGCTACACTTCTTTTGATGTAGCCCAGGATGCAGTTGGCCTTCAAGGCCACAAGCACACACTGCTGAACTGTTGATCTATCTTCTTGGTATTTCTTTAATTCTCTGCATGCTCGGTTATATTTCAGGAGCCCTCTGACTTTGTTATATGTTTTTGTGATTCCTCATATTTGTAAGGCTTGTATACTGCTGAAAAAAAATCAATGCTCCATAAATACTTTATCAGCTTCTGGTTTCCTCCTCTTATGAGATTGTTGCCTTCTTTTCCAATTGATGCTCCTTGATCACAGAGTTGTTTGAGTTGTACAACTCTGGCTCTGAATGTTGTGTTCTAATCCTGTCTTTCTAATGGTTTCAGTAGCTTTTTTTTTTAATGTCCTGAAGTTAGAATAAACAATAGATTCCCCTTAGAGGGTTCTAGGTCAATGAAGATGGAGTTGAAAGAATACAGGTTTGCTACCTGGAAGATTAATTACAAATGCCCTTAAATTGGTGAATCCTTCTATATTTCTGCATAGTGTGTTGAATAAGTAATATGTGTCCAAAGCTGTATCCTGCAAGAACTGTGCTGCTTCTAAAAAATTAGGTCAGAGATCAGAAGTCAGGCAGTGCAAACCATAATGAGCATGGTATTAAAGAATAAGTTCATAAAACAGATTAATTAATGTTAAACACTTATTTTGGCCTCAGCTTAGTCAGTTTTTCCAGTAACAAATCATCAGATGGTATCTTTCCCTGTGAAACCACTCAAGGTTTGTTTTGCTGAAAATGGTGGTGGTTGAAAGTAGCATAGTCAAAACTATTTATTTTAATTAAAGGTTTTTCTTTAAATGTCACAATTGTTCAGATATATTTTAAATAAACACATATTAAATTAGAGATATTAAATTTGAGAAGCTTTAATTATATACTAATAGTCATTAAAAATTTGATAAAACATTTCATTGTCTGTCTTAATGTTCAAGTTTCAACTTAACTTTTCTCTGTAGCAAAAATGTTCAAATGTCTTAAATTTCATACAGTTCTTATTAACCATTTATTTTAGAAGAATCATAATACAGACTTACATAACCTGGTAATACAGTATGCATACTGCTCTAGGATGTTGCCCTATGTAATACAGTAAACTACATTTTCTGAATAAAAGAATGAATCCATGAAATAAACCATATCTCAGCAACATGAAGGAATTATTACCATTAAAGAAATTGTCCAGGGCACTTCATTTGCTAGTAGCTTTCAGAGAATCCTAAACATTTTAGAGGTCAACTAGACAAGCTAACTAGACATACTTTTTTCCTTCTTCTCCTCTGGATTCTAGATGATCATATTTCCTCCTTTCAAACTTATAAGTTGGTGGGTCACTTATTTTTCTCCCCTTGCATATGTCCAAAATGGCTGTGCAAACAGTCATAGATCTATCTGTTGGCCTGAACCTCAGTTTTATTTATAAACTAGACAAAATATATGTGCATTATAGGAGCACACAGACATAAATGGATAGATAACCAGGCATCATGCCTACTAAATCTTAACGGGATTGAGTCTTTCATGAAAGGGAGTTGTAGATGCAATATGTAAGAAATGTGTAATAAACACTCACAGGAAAATCTTTTCAGTTTCAAAAGAATTATACTGTCAATGGGCCTGAGGGCTGAACTAGAATAAGATTCTTCCTGCCTACAGATCTTCCAGTTATGCAGTGACAAATTTCATAGGTCTGTGATAGGAATGAAAGCCATGGTCTCATTCATCAGCATACTTAGTCTACTCTGCTTGGAAAGGGTAACTATGCACTGCAGGCACAGTACGTGCTTTATATTATACAGTCACTGGAAGAAAACCAGACCTAAACCTGATTCACAGGTTTACAATTCAGATCTTAGGCAGCAGAGCATTTCCTAAGTGAAAGATGATAGAATCATAGAAGCATCACTTTGTACCATTGGAAAAACAGTCTAGCATTATTATATACTTCAGAAAAATGTGGTTAATAAGTTCTATTTTGCATAACAATTTTCATTTGTTCTTGCATAGTTGTCTAGAAACTAGAAACCAAACATCCCTTAAAGTATATAACTTCCCCATTATTCTGAATAGAGGAGGGCAAAAACTTGGAAATGGGGAGGAGGGGGTGGAAGGAAGGACTTTTCTCATGCCAGGAAATTTTTCTTAGGACTTAAAATGTGCTTTAGAAATGTCATTTTTGGAACATGACTGGAAGTGAGATTGCAGTGCCAGATATCACTAAGCATAAAAGCATATTATATAACTTTTATAGCTCTCTTTTGTGCAATGCCTTTCTATGCTGATTAACTGGAAAATTCTATCATTGTCATTTTGTGGCCCAAAGTGCAATGTGATGTTATTTAATAAGATGTATAACCTTCCTGACTGCCTAATCTGGTCAGTGCTGTTAAATGGGGTGTACATACATCATCACGACTGTAGCAATGTTTTTTTGATGATCTAGTTATGCTTTCTCAAACATTTCAATGCAAGACATGTTGATGTTATTAAAAAAAAAAAAGAAAAAATTCAAAGGAGAAAGAAGAGAAATGTATTCAACATTAGTTTCATAACCTCTCTTTCCATAACTTTATAGTATGTCTACTGAGTCAGGAAAGAGAAGAATAGGTTTTAAAACTGCCTGGGAATTAAAATCAGAGAAGCCAGACACAAGCTACAGCATTCTTCAATTAAATTTTAGGGAAAAATAACAGCATCATAATCAGTGTCAGTGCCTGGAAGGGTTGATGTGTCGAGACATTTTGGATTACTGTGTGTGTGGGAGGGGGCCTTGCTCACTGAACTGCCCCACACTCCCACTAGAGCCTGTATCCCAATCCTGCATAGCTGCCAATCATTGAATCATTGACACACAAGAGGCAGGGCTCCACCCTTGCCCAAACCAGCTCCTGAGTGGCTGAATGACTGGAAGTCCCTCCTGGGGGAGGGCCCAGGAAGGCCCACAGGTATTTAAGGACGAGCATGAGGCCAGAGCATGTCTTGACGTTACCTCTTCTTGGGATTTCTGCATGAATGCTGCTGGAACCCAGGAGTTGGTAGCGAATTTGTGTCCTTTGCTGAATCTTTTCTGTCTTTCTTCTGATTACCTCTTCTTGGAACATTTTGAGTAACTTAGCATTCAATGTGTTTAAAGTAACAACACCAAACAGGTTTAAAGTTTCTGAGTTGAATGGGCCAAGTTATTGCTCTGAGAAATGTTTTATTTTGATTGGATATTGTACTAAACCTTTTGCCAAAGTTCCTTGATTTTCTGTAGTTTGCCATTGACCTGTTGAGAATATCTAGTCTGTGTTTCTCCTGTGCATCTTACCCAGAGGGTAGGAATCTCTGTAAGCCCCTTTCAGTGAGTTGTTTGGAGCCTTCCAATCCCAGAATGACAGGAGTTGGAAAGGATGTTACGAGATCATCTAGTGCAGGTTTTTTTGAAATGTCTTTAAGATGGGAAACTCTCCAGTATATTGGGGCAGCCTGTTCCAGTGCTCTGTCACTCTCACAGTAAAGAAGTTTTTCTTCATAATCAGAGGTATTTTCCTATGATTGAGTTTGTGCCCATTGACTTCTGTCCTGTCGCTGGGAAGAACCATTGAGAAGAGTCTGGTCCCATCCTCTTAACACCTGCCCTTAAGACGTTTGTATGCATTGGTAAGATCCCCTCTCAATCGTATCTTCTCCAGGCTAAACAAACCAAGCTCTCTCAGCCTTTCCTCATAAGATAGGTGCTTCAGTCCTCCAATTATCTTTGCAGGCCTCTTTTGGACACTCTCCAGTAGTTTCTTGTCTTTCCTGAACTGGGAACAGAACTGAACACAGTACTACAGATGTGGCCTCACCAGGGCTGAGTAGAGGGGTAGCCTCGACCTGAGGGCAATGCTCTTCCTAATGCAGGATTCTGTTGGCCTTCTTGACCACAGAGGCACACTGCTGGCTCATGAACAGCTTGTTGTTCACTAGGATCCCCAGGTCCTTCTCCATGGGTCTGCTTTCCAAGAGGTTGGCTCCCAGTTTCTACTGGTCCAGGGGGTTATTCTTTCCCAGGTGCAAGATCTTACACTTGCTGTTGTGGTACTTCATTTAAGTTTCTCTCTGCCCATCTCTCCTACCTATCTAAACATGCTGAGGATACACCCTGTCCCTTGATCCAGGTCGTTGATAAATTGAACAAGACTGAGCCCAGTACTGACCCCTGGGAAGCACTGTTAGCTACAGGCCTCCAACTAGACTCTCTCACTGATCATGACACTCTGGGCTCTGCCATTCAACCAGTTCTCAATCCACCTCACTGTTCACCTAACCCACACTTCCTGAGTTTGCCTGTCAGGATATTATGGATGACAGTGTCTAAAGGCTTGCTGAAGTACAGGTAGACAATATCCACTGCTGTCCCCTCATCTACCCAGCCAGTCATGCCATCATGGAAGAGTATCAGATTGGTCATGCATGACTTTACCTTGGTGAATCCATGTTGATTACTCCTGAAAGCATTTTTTTCCTCCACATACTTAGTGATGACATGCAAGTTGAGCTGTTCCGTCACCTTTCTAGGGATGGGAGGTGAGGCTGATTAGCCTGTAGATTCCTGAGTCCTCCTTCTTGCCCTTTTTGATGGCTGGAGAGACATTGGCTTTCCTCGAGTCCTCAGGCACCTCTCTTGTTCTCCATGACCTTTCAAATATGACGGAGACTGGCTTAGCAATGCCATCTGCCAGCTCCCTCAGCGCTGGTAGGTGCATCCCACCAGGGCCCTTGGATTTGTGGGTGTCAGGTTTTCCTATTCACTCTCTAACCTGATCTTCCTCAACTGAGGCAAAGGCTTCCTTTCTCCTGACTTTCTCTCTTGCCTCCAGGATCTGGGATTTCTGAGGGCTGGCCTTAGCAGTAAAGACTGAAGCAAAGAAGGCATTCGGTAACTCTGCTTTTTCTGTATTCTCCATCACCAAGGCATCCACCTTATTTAGTAACAGGCCCACATTTTCCCTAGTCTTCCTTTTGCTACTGACATGCTTGAAGAAGCTCTTCTTGTTGTCCTTGACATCCCTTGCCAGAGTTAATTTCAGGTGAGCCTTAGCCTTACTTGCAGCATCCCTGCACACTCTGATAACATTCCTGTATTTCTCCCAAGTGTCCTTTCTCTTTTTCCATGTTCCATAAGCTTTCTTCTTCTGTTTTGTTTTTGCCAGAATTTCCTTGGTCATCCATGCAGGGCTCCTGTCCCTTTTGCTTGACTTCTTAATTATGTAAATGCACCAATACTAAGCTTGGGGGAAGTGATGTTTGAGTATTAACCAACTCTATTGGACACCCTTACCTTCTAGAGTCCTAACTCGTGGGATACTGCCAAGTAGGTCCTTGAAGAGGTCAAAGTTTGCTCTCCTGAAGTAGTCCTATGTATTGCCCTACTTCTTCCATCCAGGATCCTGAATTCCACCATCTCATGGTCCCTGCAGGCAAGGCTGCTCCCAGCCTTCACATCTCCAACCAGTCTTTCTTTGTTTGCTAGTACCACATACCTCTCCTCATTGGCTTCTCCACCAGCTGTGTCAAAAGTTATGGTCAATGCTCTGGATGAACCTCCTGGGTTGTGTGTGGTAGGCTGTGTTGTCTTTCCAGCAGTTACCAAGGTAAAGTTCCCCATGAGAGCCAGTGCCTGGCAGTCTGAGGCTGCTTCCAGGTATCTTTAGGCAGCCTCATTGACTTCCTCTTCCTGATCAGACTGCCTGTACTAAACACCCACAACAGTTTCACCATGTTAGCCTGGCCCTTAATTCTTATCCATAAGCTTTCAACTCATTCTTCATCCTCATTTTATGTCTTCTACTTACTGCTTCATTGCTCATTTGTAAAAACAAACATTTGCCATGAAGACATAACTGCCAATTTAGACTAACTAAGACAAATGAGATAATGAGGCCAGTGGCAGCTTTGAGTTGACAGATCCAGCTGAGTGCCCAGCTCCAAGTAGAAAGCTTTCTTTTCCTGCCAGAAGGTCTATATGCTAATACTAACTAATTTGCTAACCTTGGCCCTGCAGTGTTCAACAACAGGGGAGCGAACCATTTTATTACAGATGTGACATTAATTTGGATGTAAACTAAAGCTGGAACAGATAATCTATGCAATCTTCTATCTGAGGAAGTGGCCACCAAAATTATAAACCCATGCCTGGTGTACATAAATAGAAAAGTATTTAAGTGTGAAGGATAGATTATTTAAATGTAAGTGATGATTGAATGAATGACAAAGTCTACAGTAAATAATGAAAGAAGTAAAGCCACTATAGTCTGCACCTTCTTACGCCCTTTGTTTGAATGTTCTTACCTTAGCGTTAGAAGAAGAAACAAAGGACTTGCCCACATTTCAGACCCAGCACAGAAGACCAGTTTGACCTTATACAAATTTAAAGAACTGTGCACAGAGAAGACTTTGGAGTATTTTGAAACACCTTGCCTAATTAATTTCCGTCCCTATTGTTTTTGATGGAGATTTTTCCTAAAGAAATTTTTTTTCTCTTCCTCTAACCCCTTTCTCAAGCTTCATAAAGAAAACAAGTGACAGGAATATTGTTGGGGATTACAGTTAGGAATAATGTTTGAGTTTTTTAAAAATATTTTTGTTTTTAAAATTTTTCTTAATAAATGTTTTAATGTCAGAAACTGCATTTATAAGTTCATTCCAGATACAAGGATAAGAACAATGGATGAGAAATGCATTTTGTAAGCATCGTGTACATCATTATAGATGAAATAACACCAGCCTTCTCATGAATTTATATATTTTGGAGGTGTTGATTGACAGTTGGCTGAACATGAGCCAGCAGTGCCCAGGTGGCCAAGAAGACCAATGGCACCTTGCCCTGTATCAGCAATAGTGTGGCCAGCAGGACCAGGGCAGGGATTGTCCCTCTGTACTTGGCACTGGTGAGGCCACTCCTCAAGTCCTGTGTTCTGTTTTGGGTCTCTCAGTACAAGAAAGACATTGGAGTGCTGGAGTATGTCCGGAGAAGGGCAACAAAGCTGGTGAAGGGCCTGGAGCACAAGTTGGATGAGGGAGCTGGGGTTGTTTAGCCTGGAGAGAAGGAGGCTCAGAGAAACATCACACTCTAAAACTACCTGAAAGGAGGTTGTAGTGAGGTGGGTGTCAGTCTCTTCTCCCAGGTAACAAGTGACAAGATGAGAGGAAATGGCCCCCAAGTTGTGCCAGGGGAGATTTAGATTAGGTATTAGGAAAACTTTTCTCACAGAAAGGGTTGTAAAACCATTGGGCCAGAGTGCCCAGGGGAGTGGTGGAGTCACCATCCCTGGAAGTGTTAGAAAATATGTAGATATGGCACTTGAGGACAGGGTTTAATGGTGAACATGGTGGTGGTGCTAGGTTGATGGTTGGACTTGATGATCTTAAAAGTCTTTTCTAGACGTAAGGATTTTACTTTTTCAGGAGTGTGATTTAAGAGGCATATTATCAACATTTTTCATCCCTTGTGAATTACAACATAGCTGATGTGCAATATTACTTATAATGTTACAAACAAAGCTACCTGTTGCTCCTAGTCTCAGTGCAGCTGCTGGTGAGCAGTTGTGTACCTTGATCAAGAACATTATCAGGCCTTAAACTAGGCCACATCATTAAAAAAAAATAAAATTATATAATCGTTCAGACTTCTTTCAGACAATTATCCACACAGATAATTGAAATATCTAGAAATGTAATGTCGTTTGGCTTCTACTTTTAATGTGACCATTATAAAACTCTTCTAATGTAGATCAGTAGAATTAATCATTATCTATAACTAATGCACTTGAAACATATATGTGGGTTTATGCTGATTTGCTAAATGATCCACAAACATACGGGTTTTCTATATTGAAAAAAGCCACAAACATTAAATCAGGTAATTATATATCTGTCCAGCTATTTAAAGAGAACTTCAATATTTTAGAATTTAGCAATTTTGATTAATTTTCTATAATTTTGCCCTAATCTACTGTATTTTAAAAGTTATGTAAACTCAACAGTGAAAGAAATTATTGAAGCACATCTTGGTGTGCAACAAAAAGAAGAATGTATTCTAAATTTTAAATAACCAGGTTCACTAATGCAATGTGGTTTCTGAAGTATTTCCTGTAACATCTTATCTTCTGAGAAGTTAAAATGATTATTTAATGTTATAGAGTGAAAAATCAGTATCCTTTATTCAGATTTCTAAATTAGATGAATGCAATATTCTTCTGCAAACCTTTCAGTAATATTGCCCTCTTGCTTGACAAACATGGAAAACTCAATCATTTACTGTGGGAGAATAGGTTTACTAGGTGTCCACAATTTATATGAACATTTGGTTCCAAAATTAGCCATTGAGGGAATAATTCTGAACTCTACTGATTTAACAATTGTGAATTACACTGAATTCTGTTTTGTTGCTGTTTTTGCGGAAGTTGCTAAACCTTTACAGTTTTAAACAATTGCATTAATAACTTGTAATCATTATGTGCACCCTGTTACCATCATTATAGCTCATATCAGAAGCATTACTGTCAAATACTGGTTATTGAATAGTGAGACAAGCATGGTTCAATCAGAAGACCTCCAGCTGTCTTTTAAGGACAATGAAGCCTCTCGTGACAATGGGAAGGACTGAATGGAAAAGGCTTATAATGTTGTGGAAAAGCATTTCATGTTGTGTGGTCATATATCTCAGAAGCTCATGAACAGAATTAAGCATTAATTAAGGTTTAATCTTACATGTGGCCATTTCTTTTCTCTAATCAACTTTAAAAAAAATAGGCTAGCACTGAGAAAAGCACAGGTTACTGCATCATTCCAGGAGAAACAGATGATTTGTTGATAATTTTCTATTTAGTTATGGTTTAAGTTCTAACAGGTAGGAAATTTTGATACATTTAAAATGTACTACATGAATTGTGTGTATATTTTTAATTGTAATAGCATGATCACTTATGTAGGGCATTATCATAGTTTAAGTAAATTATATCAATGTATTAGATGCAAATTTCCCCGTAATCATGTAGAAAAGAGATGAGGCAAATCTCACATTTCTGACTTTTTGACCACCAATAATTATAGAAATCACAGTTAAGTCTTTAATGAAGAATTATTCTTCTGGGTTCATTTTATGCTCTGCTTGTGGACAATGCAGTACTATTTTAAAACTTTTTGTTTCTTACAGGAAACAAAATTGGAATAAAAACTCTTAAAATGCTGACACATTCCTAACTTCTACTTTTTAAAGTCCCAAAAACTTTGGATTCCCCTAAATGCAAACAGACAAGAGCCTCTGATATTTTCAAACAGCCAAATAATGCCTTGTGACAGATATCTGTCTTTCCTCTGTTCTTGAAAGAAGTACAGTAGAGAGAAGATAGAAAGCATCTTTTACCTTCCCTGTAGCAATGCTATTTTGTACAGGGAGGGAACTGAAGAGATAATAGTCATGAAATCCTAAGGTATTTCTTTCTCCATAAAAGCAGAGATTAGCATTCAGTTCAGACTAATTTGTGTATTGGCTGCTTTTTATGGTAAGGACTAGTAGATGGTTTAGAAACTAGAAAGTAACATAAAAGTTTAGAAAATACCTTACTAAATTAAGATCAGCTGATCTGGGTGATTAGCTGGCAAACAGCTATGTTAAATTTGTGCATTTGGATGAACAAACACTTGACTGTAAATTCATCTTTCACTTCACATGAACTTGAAGAAATAAAACAAATATTGTGTGGAAGTGATCAAAAAAAGGAGCCGAACAACTCACTTAAGAGAGAAAAGCACAAGCTAGTGATATATGACCTGAAAAATGAAGGTGGGAAAGATTCATAAAATCATAGAATGGCTTGGGTTGGAAAGGACCTTACAGATCATTTAGTTCTAATCCCTCTGCCAGGAGTAGGGACACTTTCTGCAAGACCAGGTTGCTCAGAGCCCCATTTAACCTGGCCTTGAACAGTTCCAGGGATGAGGCATTCCATTCTCTGGGCAATCTGTGCCAGTGACTCGCCACCCTCACAGCAAAGAATTTTTTCCTAATACCTAATGTAAACCTACTCCCAGCCAGTTTGGAGCCCTTCCCCCTTGTCCTGTCACTACCTGACCATATAAAAAGGTCCCTCTCCATCTTTCTTGTAGGCTCTCTTAAGGTACTGGAAGGCTGCAATTAGGTCACCCTGAAGCCTTCTCTTCTCCAGGCTCAACAATCCCAATTCTCTCAGCCTTTCCATACAGGAGAGCACTCAATCCGTCTAATTATTTTTGTGGCCCTTTGGACTCACTCCAACAGGTTAATGTCTAAAATTACATGGTGCCTTTTGAATGAGTAGTATTTTATTAAAAATAAAAGCAGTGAAAAGTATGTTTGGAGAGACTTCTAGCTAAGAGAGAGAGAGAGAGAAGAGCAGTGGCTGTTTGTAGATTGAAGGACAGCTGGTTATTTTATTAATGGAACAAAATAAAACAACCCCAATTTAGAGCACGAATTACCACAAATTATTTTATAAACCTTCTATACAGATCATATCAGTAGTGCAGATGAACTGAGGTCTCTTTGTCATTTGTGAAGAGAAAGAGAATTCTCTAGAGGTCAGTTCAAAGAGTAATTTTTTATGCCTATTTTAAAATTGTGATACTGCCTCTAACTGCGCCTTTCTCATTTATTGTCAATAATTGAAATCTAGACAATAAGCTCAGATGTAGACATCAAATACAGATGCCATGTAAAGTCTAGCTGTCTGAAGACAGGCTGTACCCCTGCCCAGTTCATATTACTTATTTGGAGTATTAGAAATTACATGCTTCTGGAATCAACAGAATTATTGAAAAAGAGAAACTGGTTGTAATTATAAGCCCCTATTTGCTTTGGACAACTTGCTTCACTTGTTCCACACATGTATGTTCAGAACTGAGCAAAAATGGCAGAATCAAAAGAAATTAAATTAAATCCCTGGTTTCCAATGTGTGTATACATATATATATATATATATGTATCCTATATATTAGGAAAACATAGCATAAAATTCTTGTAAAGCAGAAGAGTTTGGATGTATAAATGCCTGTGAACATTTGGGTAATATGTGAGGATGATAGTACTGCCAGTTTTTTAGGCTGTCTACTCCTACTTTTTGTAGAGCTTGTAGCTCTACCACATTTTTGCTGTTCATCTGGGCTTTTCAAGCGGAGTGAAAGACTAGGAGATATTAGTAGCCTCAGTAGAAGGGTACCTTTGATGACTTGCCAGAAAACATCTGTGGAAGAATCCGTAGGGGTGATCACTATCTACACATTGCTGGTAGGGTTTGATTTAAGATCCAGCTGCTCTCATGATTGCCTTTATTACTGTTTGATGGCTTCTGACCAGGGGATATCACCATGCCAGACATGTGGTTTTGTGTTCCCTCTGTCTTACTGGCTGACCATGTCTGCAAAGACTTAATCCCCTGCTAGCACTCATTGATGTTAACCAAATAACTTGAAAAAACATGGCCTTTTTATTATTTTAGCATTGTAGCTTCATACTTGTAATAAAAATAATGTTAAGTGATGTAGAAGTAGCAGCCTTCTGGACTTTTGTTTTCTTTTTTCTTTTTTCTTTTTTTTTAATTTTCATGAATAGAGGGGTGCCTTTACCCAGTACTCAACTTCCTAAGCAATTAACTCTAGCGTTTGGTGGATACTGAGCTTGAACAGAGGTGTGTGAAAATGGGTAAAAAGAAATTATCTGAGAATGATACCTACAGAATAGTTTTTCCAACACCTGAAACAGACTTACATTAAAAACCCCTGTTGTTCTAAAGTTGTTTCTATCAAAGTTATATATTTAATCTTGAAAAATCATCCTTCAACTTTTTTTTTTTCTTGGCGTTTCAAAATCTCACATAGCACTCTAAGGTTTCATGCTGGAGTGTAGGTATAGATAAACTAAAGCTGTACCATTCACATTTTGGCCAGACTGCCTTTAATAACATCACACTTGTAACTTTACATTTGCTTTAGGTGAAAACTGTTACTGCCTAGAATATAAATACACTAATCACATGTATGGACTATGGTTCTTTCCTTTTCAGTTAATTACAGCTGTGGCCATTGTAAATGGATGCATAAAATTTAAATGGAATTGTTGGTTTGTTTGACAAGAGCTGGGCAGTTTCATGATCAGATTATGATTTTGGTGTACATATTTCCTTTGCTATACATATTTCGTTTCCTTTTTCCGTAAGCTATGTTTAAAATTTGTGAGATATGTTTTTCTTACGTAAAGGAAGCGTTCAGGACCAAGTGCAAAACAAGTGTTTGACATACCTATTTTTAGTATTGTGTAGTGACACAGCTGTGTCACGGCTGTCGTACTCATGAAGATTGATCTTATTTTGCTCACGTTCACACATTTGCTCATACTTAAACAATTTTGTGGAACTAAAAAAAGCAGGATTTCTTGACACTTATATTATTAAACAATTTAGAAAAAAACAAGTGGAGAATAAAGAGGTCCTTAATGCTTCAAGTCCATGACTCATAAGATTTGGCTTTGCATGTATTTCTGCTTAAAACTTAGAAAAAAAAATTGTTTTCATTGGTGATTATGAAACAAACATGGTTTTGCTATAAAAAAGAATGTTTAGTTTTATTTGAGCCTTTCTTAGTGAAGTAGGGTTAATAGCATCCTTTTTATGTTGTGGTTTGTTTTTTTTTTTGTTTGGTTGGGGTTTTTATAATTATTAATTCAATAGTAAGTTGTTCAGAGCAAAGCTTGACTTTCAGAAACATTTACTACAATTTTGTGTCCATTAAATTATGTCATCGTTACTGTAGTGATGTAACAAGTATAGTACTCATACCAAAGTGCCTGTGTATTTCCCAGAGACCATAAGAGTTTCACTGTTTGCATTGTTACAATATTTAGTATCATGAAGTTCTCCTAAACTTTCTTTTGAAATTTGTATCTAAGAAAGAAAACACCTATCTTTTGGCATTTCATACACTCTAGAGTGTGGTGTTTCTTTCTTCCCCAGTCCCACCCATAATGTACAAACATGCATTTCATAGAAATTATACAGATTAACAGTTTGTCTCTAGTTACAAATCACCAGATGCAGTTCTTCATTGGAACATGAGTTATCTCTGTCAAAAAAATATTAATTCAAGGTTTTCAAAATATCAGTTCAGTACTTGTGCTGATACTACTCAACATGTTTGTCAGCAGCCTGGACAGTGGGTTTGAGTGCACCCTCAGCTATTTTACTGACAACCTGTGTGGTGCATCTGACACACTGGAGGGAAGGGATGCCATGACACGTTTGAGAGGTGAGCCTGTGAGAACCTCCTGAAGTTCAGCAAAGCAAAGTGCTGAGTTCTGCACCTGGATCACAGCAATCCCAGACACACCTACAGGTTAGGCAGAGAAGGGATTCAGAGCAGCCCTGTGGAGAAGGACTTGGGGATGTAATGGTTGATGAAAACATGAAGATGAGCCAGGAGTGTGCGCTCACAGCCCACAGAGCTAACTGAATCCCTGGCTGCATCAAAAGGAGAGTGGCCAGCAGGTGGAAGGAGGTGATTCTCCTCCTCTACTCTGCTCTTGTGAGACCCCACCTGGAATACTGCATACAGTTCTGGTGCTCCCAGAATAAGAAGGACATGGAACTGTTGGAGCAAGTTCAGAGGATGGCCAAAAGTTTATCAGAGGGCTGGATCACTTCCCCTATGAAGGCAGGTTGAGGAAGCTGGAGCTGTTAAGCCTTGAGGAGGTTGCATGGAGACCTCATAGCAATATTTCAGTATCTGAAGGGGACCTACAAGGAAGACAGAGAGGGACTCTCTATCAGGAACTGTAGTAATAGGAAAAGGAATAATAGATACAAACTGAAAGAGGAGAAATTTAGGTTAGATATTAGGAGGGAATTATTCACTCTGAGGGTGGTGGGTCACTGGAACAGATTGCCCAGGGAGGCTGTGGATGTCCCGACCATGCCAGTGTTCAGGGGCAGGTTAGGTGGGATATTGAGCACCCTGGTCTAGTGGGAGGTGTCCCTGCCCATGGCAGGGGGCTGAGATTTGATGATCTTTAAGGTCCCTTCTAATCCTTAACATTCTATGATTCTATGACTCTATGAAAACACTAGGACAAATAATTATAAACTGTAGCCCTGTTTCCAAATCTTTTGGAAGCTTACTGAGCCATTATTCAGCATTTTTCCACCAACTCAGACTTCTTCATGGAACATTAGAAATCTGATTTAAAACAATGAGAATGCCAGAGAGAGGGATCTCTAACTACTACATATCGTGTATTTTTTGTAAATACTATATTTGGTATTGTTTCCATTTGTATATCAAGCAATTAAATATTTCTACACAGAGGCACTCATTAACTATTCTAGTGGATTAGTACTGAATGTGGACCTAGAGCTGCATTATGAATTCTTCAGATTCATAAGAAAATGCACATGGAAGTAAAAAACTAGTCTCAAAACAAATCTAGGGAAATGAGAGAGGGCCACATCTGTATGCAGCCATTTGTCTCCCAAAGTAAAATATTTCTCATCAACTGTTAAACTTCCATGTACATTTTAGGGGAAAAAGTCTACGAAACAACACTAGGAAACATTATTTCTATTATCCATCACAGTAAGCAGGGAAACACACAAGTTACCAGATAGAAAACAGCAGAATGAACTCAGGCATTTCCTTCACTGCCCAAAATTCACTGATTATTTAAGATGGCAATTAACAGGGTGAAATTTTCTTCTTTTAGGCTGACATTCTTTCTTTGGAAAACTAGATTTTTTTTCCCCCTCGGTCACTTTTGAAATATGTCTGGAAGTGTTAGGCTTGTCCACCTTTCATATGATAGCCTAGAGCACACATTCAAGATGTAACAGATCTCATTTCTGTGGCTTCCTCAGCCTGAGGCAGTTCAAACCTCTATTTCCCAGGAGAGTGACTTAACCAGTGGAAAGGGAGGGAGATTTCTCTCCAGCTCTTCTGACAGAGCTTTGACACTACAGCTAAGAATTGAAGATTTATGGGATGAGAGGTAAGAATAAGAAGTTCCTAGACTCTTAGCACAGTGATGGGACCATTTCTCAAAGAGAATGACTTGCTATTTGTATTTCATTTGTATATTAAGAAATGGGAAACACATAAGCAGAAACCAGATTTAATGACCTTCTTGTTCCCAAATTAGGAGTTCAATTATCTGGTTACTGTGTCTTGACCCCTCTTCTACCTTCCATATGATTCTAAAAGATTTCATATCTGTCTGTGTGATTCTACAGATTTAGCAAATGTGGAGAACATACATTCTTTCTTTCCCAGACTGATAATTAAATTCTTCTCCTGGGAAAGGAAAAAATAAGATTCGAATCTGGGGGAAGTATGTAGAGACTTAGGAGGACAAAAAACCTAGTGTTTTTGCACCTTGAACATAAACTCTAATCACTAATCCGTTACTCAAAACGGAGCACAAAAGTTAACTACATACCTGTCACTGCCCCTGTATATTACCAGGTGTTATCCTACCAGAGATTTTAAAGAAAAATTTATGCGACTGGTGCTCTGAGCATAATTATCTCTTACAGTATGGGTTAGTGGTGGTCAAAAACTGGTTCAAAAGCTTGTCAAGACATAGAGAAGAAGCTACTTTGTGTAAAGCAGTCGTAAGCAGAAGAGAGCCTTGACAGTTCTAGTCATGAGCAGGTGCACAACTCTGGGCATGTAGCACATTTTATATCTGTGCTTGTTTTCCAACTACCTACAGAATTAGGCAGGATTTTAACTGGATCCCATTCTGCTTACCACATATGTGGCCATCAGATGACAGTTACAGAATAATGCCAACTAGATTAATTAAAAAAAAAAAAAGGCTGCATATTATCTGTTTCTTCAAAAATATATTCATGTTTCTAACAGTTGTTTCAGAGCCAAGCAGGCTGAAACCAAGGATGTACTAATTAAGGTATACAACTAAAATATTAGTCAGATACATCAGAGAGAAGAGGATGGAAAAAGTGCATACCTTAAATCTTATAAGGAGGCTGTGTTTTATTTCTTTCTTACAGTAAAATTATCTAAAATTCTACCAGTTTACTAAGGCTTTCTCAGAGACAAAAGTTGGAGAAAAAAATGTGCTACTTAAAAAGAGTGCAACAGAAAGGTGCATTAAATCTTTATGGTGAGGGAAATAGAAGGTAAAGTGAGGTCCTTCAGTATCAAGAATTCATCCATGGGAAGATAATGTTCTAAAGGAGAAAACAAGCAAGACTTACAGCGTTTCCAACAGGAAGCCCTCAGATATGATACCGAGATTAACAATGTCCATCTTTTGTGTTCATAATGGCAGAGTGATCGTGCTGTACTTACTTCCGAGAAGTCTTTATCTCTTTGTTCCAACTATCAAATGTTCCTGAGGAGGGGATGTTACAAGTCAGGCTGAGTGCTTGAATTTTGAGGGTTGAGGTGAACCATGGGAGCTGCCTTCCGAGAAAGCATACAATGTGGTGAAACCTTGCTCAGAATGTGAAAACTAGCTGTTCCAAGTGATGCAGTGGGCAATGTGAATTACAGAAAATCTAACTGAGCTTTATATAAAAACCATACTGTATGAATATCTATTTTAATATTTTGGTTTAAAACTTTCTTAGTTTGTCACTACAAATACATAAATAATAGAGAGTATTTTCTATAAATGAGAATATTTGAGTCTCAATTTTTTATAGTTGGTCTGCTTGGTCTGTATTATCAATAACTTAATTATATTCTCTCATTCAAGTACTTGTGTAGAAGAAAGTAGTGTCTGGTTTCTTTAATAAATTAATTATTTAGATTTTATATATTGACATATCAAAGTCCCAGCAATATCAAAAATATCCTATGGCAGTATAACTGTTAAGCTACCTATGTGGTGTAAAAAGATAAGGAGAAAATTGCTTAAATTAAATATCAACATTGTCTTTTTAAATTATATTCCTTTAGGGATTATATTACAAGCAGATTCTGGATGACTCCTTCCTTACACACAAATATAAAATGAAAATTGATGCATAAGCTTTACCCCAAAATAAAAATGAATATTTTAAGACAGTTTATATTGTGCACATTTTTCTGATTGACCGTTCATATTCTTAAAGCATAAATTAATTTCAGTAAATATCTTCCCTAAAGCGCTCTAAACTGCCGGCTCATGGTGATCCAAGTTATTTGCTCTGAATAATTTATCTCCACATAAAGCTAACATAAAATTTGGTCTAGCAATTAGCATGACAGAGTTGTTGTTGTCAGATACTCCTGCTGTACACTGAGACTGATATACTCGCTGAGGATGTGATGGACTGGTTAACAAGTCTATCTGCCACTGACAGAAGCCTGCTCTGGTACCGTTCTGTGAGTTATATAGGTCAATGACTTGTACAGCTTCCTTAATACCTCGGAAACTGTCTTTATGTACTTGCTTAAATAAGCGATGGAAGTATGCTTAAGCTGAGTTTGCATCCCCTTTGTGCTAGATGTCTGTAAATATTTCAATGAATAAGCTTATTGGCAGGATGTTCATGAAAGCAAGTTTTAAGCCTGCATTAAGGAATATGAAATTTGGACCTTAAAATATGACTAGTTGTCCCATGCATTCAGTTCTCAGAATTATGCATCTAATTAGGAAATGGATGTCATCAGACTAAAGTAGACATAAAAATGAGGAAAATATTTTATGACAATAGTCTATATTTTACTATTTTCAGTGTTTCTCTGTATTTTGTAGTTTTTCAGCACTCTCCATCAAGATAGAAAAAGTAAGAAAAGCCAATAACAATAAATACAGAATGAAAACAGTATTAATAAACATGTTAAAGACTCTTCACTTTAATTTGAGTCTGATATAATTTATCCTTTAATTTTAAATACCAAAAGTCAAAACACATGAATTTTCTTCTAACTCCTGCATTTTAGAGAACTGAATCGCCAAAAATATCTAGTCTTTACTATGAAGCAGAAAAGAAAGCATGATATTTCCTTGGAAACAAGATACAGTCTACTGGGCAAAAGGGAAGTTTGAGGTCACTCTTGCACATATCACACGACAAACTAGAAGCACTACAGACTTTGAATATTGCTTCTGGGGTGAAATTTGTGTGTGTATGTGTGTGTGTGCAGTTGCATGGGTCAGTTGTAACTGCATATTACTAATACCTTGGCATATGTTTTAACTAGATAAAGCACCACTACTTTTAAGATCAGAAGACAATTGAAGCAAGGTAGGAAGGAGACTTATATACCATTGAACTTCTACAGATTAACTCAGCTCCAAAAAATGCTGAAAAAAGATTAACACCTAGCTGAGAAGAAATACAGAAAAGGATTTGTTTTAGAAGCAGATTGTTCTTTAATGTTCCAGGACTTGATTTCACACACTTCTTCAATCCGAAGTAACAAATTGGCAAAAAGTGATGCAATATATTATTATTTATATTTTATTATATTTCTAAGTATATTAAACTATGTTCATTGCTGTTCATGTGTGCTATTTGTATTTTGTGAACATAGAAGCTGTGTCCATATAAGAATGTCATAGCCTACTAGAAGAATTCCAAGTGCAGCCACAGAAAAAAAAATATAATTAATAGATGTCTACACTGTTCCTTAACAGCTGGCTGCGCATATTTCCATGATTACAGCAGGGGATTTCGAGGAGGAAAGCTGCGCAGAATGGATTTGAAATTTTTTGTTTGAAGACAACACATCTCCACTATGACTCAGACTGCTTTTATTACCATGTCTGGAAATTGTCATTAGAGCTTTGATTAAGTTCCCATTTCTAGAAGAATGAGAAGAGTGTGGAATGACAGTAATTCAAGATTTCTAGAATCATTAGCCTTTTTTTTTTTCGCTTCAGGTAGTGATATTGCGTGCCAAGAGATGAAGTACAGAATGCACTGACTGCATTTATTAGTGAGCTTTTCCTGACAAAAAAAGCCAAGCCAAAAAAAACCCAGAAACCCTCCTGGTATAGAACTTCACCAATCAAAGAAACAATATACAACCTGTTCTTTAGATCTGTTGATAAACATTCATACTCTAATTTGCAAGCTTGAGTTGTTTCTGCAGTCAAGTGATAATAGACAACTTCTTTTCTTGAAAAATTTTACTTCCTTTTCAAAGAAAAACAATGAAAGAATGCCGTTTATAAATTACAAGAAAGATTATTTCTATTCTGATATCTAGTATACTGAATTTAAGCTAATTTAGATCCTTTGGACTCAGTAGAATTATCAATGATTTATTTTTCTGAAAAAGAGTCCAAACTTCAGGCAGTTCTAACTCATGAAAGTCTATTAATCAAAAGATTACAGTTATTCCCTAAAGATAATTATGGTTTTCAGTTAGGTCATGACATGTTATAAAACAACATTGAGGGATATATTACCCTTTATACAAATTACCCTTTTGTTCCTTCCAAAAGGATCACTGATGACATTTAAGAGTTGCAAGTGAATTTGATATTGTTCTGCTGCATGAAAGTTGCTAACAGTGTGCTTGCAAATGGAAAAGGATGAAAAATTTGAATAATACATGGCTAGCCCAATGCGAGTGTAGAGTTATGTCATCTTTTAAATGGAATCTATTCAGATTTAGATATCT
This sequence comes from Pachycephala philippinensis, assembly GCA_013397055.1. Lineage (NCBI taxonomy): Eukaryota > Metazoa > Chordata > Aves > Passeriformes > Pachycephala > Pachycephala philippinensis. The sequence goes on from VWZT01000763.1 coordinate 239,724, forward strand.
GCAATAGATCGTAAATGTTTTTGTAGTCAACTAAATTTAACAGAATTTCCTGGGACCAAATGTTTAACTACAGCCTTAAGTGTGTAGAATATTTCTTTCCTGTGTATAAAACAATCATTCTGCATATAACTGTTGAAAATTAAACCTGCATTTAAAGTCTATTCTCAGTATTATATGTGGCTATCGTCCTAGTCACATCAATAGCAATTTAGAGAACTTCCTGAAAGCTTCCTGAAGTTTTTCAATAATAAGAACTACTCCAACAAAACCGGGAGAACTTAATTTACTTACTGAATTTGCCTCCATGTCAAGATTTTTGATACCTTTAATGTCAATATAGTGACTTCTTATCTACAAGTTTACTGCATGAAGGAATCAGTAATATTTTGAAGGAATCAGTAATATTTACTACACCTCTTGATATTCCAAGATGAAAGATGCTATAAAAATGAAAGGTATTATTGCTATCATTCTCTAATTTAAGAACATTGAGTCCTTCATGCTTTAACTGACTTATATGTGAATTCTACTTTTTTTTGTCATTTAGCAATTTTGCTATAAAAATTAAAGGCTTGGAACTAATTTTTTCATTAGCATAAGTGTTTTGATATGAATATTTTGCCAATACAGTTAAGCTTAATACAAGAAATTAGAAACTAGAAATTATTAAGCCATTTTTACTATCCATACTTTGTGTGATTTGAAACAGAGTTTGCTTGACACGTAATTGCTTTCTTGTTCCCATTATATGAGTTTAAAGGAAGGTCGTGAATAGTTTTGGGCTATTACTGTTCTAGTTCTCAAAATCTTTTGGGAAGTAGATGGACTTATCCTTTAGGATGTCACAAAAGAAAAAAAAAGAAAAAAAACAAAACCAAAAAGAAAAGAAATGAAAGGTAGACACTAACCCACAAGTATACTGAAAAACTCAGTTGCCCTGAGTTGTGTGTTTCTGAATAACCTTGATAAGTTTAAGTGACAGTGCTGTTGTGGTACTTAAATGCAAAGAGAGTTTTGGAGTAGGTTTTCCACCCTCACCTCCACCAGGCCTGGAATTAGCAAGGGAAGTTCTTTCTGTGGCCTTAACAATATTTGAGACAGGCAACTGTGCTATTTGCTAAGACTGCAGTCATAGCAGTAAGTTTTGCCATTTATATGGATAAAAGCCCAGTTAAGAATTGTTAACAAGTTGTTGGTCATCCATGTTGTCTGAACCAAGATACATGCATTTCAAGACTGATTTTACTAACTTTAAATAAATCTAAGCAGCTTTCTATTAGAAACATTTATAGCAAAACTTAACTCTTAAAATGATCAGGTGAATGGGACCTTTAGAGACCCTGTTTATCTCAGATGTAAAAGTATGCCAGACTGCCAGTTCATGTACAAGCAATGAAAATAGTAATCATAAGTTAAGCCCTCCTGCTCTGGAGGGGAGGTTTCAGGGTATTTTAGAAACTGAAAAATGTGTCTTACAGAGAGATTTGAGAATCACAGAGTCATAGAAGGCTTGGGATTGAACGGACCGTAAAGATTATCTAGTTCCAACCTCTTTGCCATGGGCAGGGACACCTTTCACTAGACCAGAGTTAGTCAGAGCTCCATCCAGCATGGCTTGGAACACTTCCAGGGATGGGGCATCCATAGCTTCTCTGGGCAACCTGTTCCAGTGTCTCACCACCCTCACAGTTAGGAATTTCTTCCTAATATCTAATCTAAACCTGCCCTCTTTCAGTTTGAATCCATTGTCCCCTGTCCTGTCCCTACATGGTCTTACAAATAACCTCGATAAATAGCATCTTTGTTTTAGGCTCTGAATCTTATTTATCTTATTAAAGAGAGGTCAGGAAGTAACCTAATGCACCTTTTTAAGTCACCTAAAGAAAGGATTTAATTGACTAAAGATTTCTGTAAAATATGAAAGCAGATCAAGGGCCACTTCTTGTAAGCTGAACACATACTGCAATTAATTATTGTAGTATCTTGGGGTGCATTCTCTTCATCATTGAAGACTTTTGATTGAATGTAAGGAAACCCAGTGTGACACAGAGAATAAGAATCTCTGTAAACTGCATTGCATGCAAGGTCAGTTGATGGTAGAAGTCCATTTTAATTATTAAAACCTATTAATATGTAATTAGCATTATTTGTTACATGGGCACTGCTGGGGAATAGTCTCTTGGACTATACTTGTTACTTGTTTCTGTAATTATGTCCATTAAGCTGTCCTCATAGTTTCTGTGCTTTCTAGTCTGACAGGTTGTCAAGCCTTAAAAACTATGTCATGTTTTAATTTTTTTTAAATCCATCTTACAAACTCTCCATCACATAGTGTTTTATTATTGCTCTTAATAAAACCCAGACCACTTTAATGGTGTTTTATATGATATTGACAAAATAATTTTATCTGAAGAATTTGCTTGGTTTCTTTGTATTAGTCACTGATAACATAAAAGGAGACAGATGTTTCACAGATGTGGCGGAATAAGGGCTCATTAATAATTAAGATACTCAGTTTCATAATTGCATGAACTATATAGATAAGTACCTCATAAGGAATTTGTTCTATTACATAGGACTGTAGAGAAACAAGACATTAAAAACAATTTTTTTCCTCTGTTACATTTCACATATGCAAATTCTCACTGCAGACCTCTGTGTGTCTGTGCTTTTTCTTTTCTGTTTATTTTCTTTTAACAGAAGTCGCTGAAATCTCTGGCTACTTTGATCACGTAATTTTGACAAGTAGCTGTTGTTTGTTCCCCCACTCCTCCAGGCCCACTTTCTCTGCTGTCATATGTCACTACTGGTTGTGTCAATCACGCGTCTCCACAACAAGTGCTGTTAGAGAAGAGCAGAGAGTGATAGTTAAAATGTCTAACCAATTTAAAAACATATGTTATTACACTATAACACTAAAACCCACATAACTGTGTTTAAGACCAGCATGTGCATTCTAATCAAATTGCATACATAATGGAGATCTACAAAAATTGCATATATTCTGACGCTTTTTGCAAAGGCTGTGTCTATTTCTTTTTTTTTTTGAAAAGTTTTGAAATTAGAGTGTGACAATTTTCTAAAGCTCAAAAGTTTTCAGTAATGTCTGGTAGATAGAAGGGAAGTGAGAACAAAAGTAATATTCTGGGAAAGACAAATAGAGGAGAGCGAAGGACGTGCTCACACAGAAAATGCAGTCATGGATTGTTTTGTATTATGTTGCTGTAAAAAAGTTCCACTAGGATTAGAAATTTTAGTTGAAGAAAGAAATGTGCTGTATTACCCCCCATGAATTAGGAAAAACTGGTTTTCCATCTCTTTTGCAAACTGGGTGTACTGGTTTTGGCTGGGATAGTTTATTTTCTTCAGAGTACCTGGTACGGGATTCTGTTTTGGATTTGTGCTGAAAACAGTGTTGATGACAGGGGTATTTTAGGTATTGCTGAGCAGTGCTTACACAGAGCCAATGCCTTTCCTGCTCCTCACTCCACACAACGAGCAAGTAGGCTGGCAGTGCACAATAATTGACAGGGGACACAGCCAGGAGAGACAGACAGACCCCAACTGACCAAAGGGGTATTCCAGACTACATCGTGGTGTGCTCAGCATATAAAGCTGGGGGAGGAAGAGGAAGGTAGGAAGGGGAGTGATGGCATTTTTATTCCTAAGTCATTACTACACACGATGAGGCCGTGGTCTCCTGGAGATGGCTGAACACCTGCCTGCCCATAGGAGGTGGTGAATAAATTCCTTGTTTTGCTTTGCTTGCATGTGCTGCTTTTTCTTTCCCTCTTAAACTATCTTTATCTCAACCCACAAGTTTTATAACTTTTACCCTTCTGATTCTCTCCCTGATCCCACCATGGAGAAGTGAGTGAGTAACTGCACGGGCCTGAGTTTCTGGTTGGGGTTAAACCACAACCATGGCAAACCTATACAACTGCCAACAAAATCCTAATATTGGCACTAGAAATGCATATTACATTGATTTGCGGTAAAGCACAGCAAGGTAGCACTAAACTTTTGAGTGGTCTCTGCAGTATATTTTCTTGTTTTGGGTGAATGGAACGTACACAGCGGCTGTTGTAGTACATCACTAGAATTAGTTTCTTGGGATTAGCATAATGCTATTCTATGAATCCTCCTTTCCATTTTACGGCTTCTGTGTGGCTGTTTGTTTATAGAAAATCCTATCAATCACCTGGATTCATTAGAAGTCTGCCTGAACAGCGCAGTTCTGTATAATTTTCTTTACCATTATTTTTAAAATTGTGTATGGGAAACCAGAGTCTATGCAATTTTTTATTCAGTGTAACACTGTCCTTTGAGAGGTAGACTAGATTTACATCAAGGGTGATTACACCAAGATACAATCTAACTGCTAAAAAAAGATTGTAAAAATATCCACAGTTTTCATTAAAAGGATCATTTTGATATAGGAAAGTTGTTTAGTCTGTGATAGCTAATGCTATTCCAGAATAATGATATTCAGGCACTGCCTAACAACCCATTTCAACATAAAGGTTTGGATACTCTAGAGAAACCTACTTCTATAGATACAGATTTAAAAACAGCTTTGAAACTTTGTCTCAGTAAAGTCAGGTCTACTGTAGGGAAAACTTTCCTTTTCCTCACCTTTTTTTCTTTCTTCTTCTCCTCACCCAAGTGATATTAGGAATGCAATTAGATGAAGAAAGCTTCTATATGCAACATTACATAAGTCTTTTAGCTACTTGCACTGAAAGTTACATGGCTGTAGGAATTCAACTAATGTAAAAGAGTCTTTAAATACTGAATACATAATTAACTATTTTCACATTGAAACAGGAAGGATATTGTTCTTACGACTTTTTGGGGAATTATTCCAAGTTTTTTTTTTTTTAATGTGTGTGAGGGAGTGATACTGTGAGTTCACTATATCCAATGGAAAAAGAATTGTTAAAAGGGGCCAAAATGACATTTTAAGTTCTTCATGGAATCATGGATTGGTTCCTTGGAATAATCTTTCTCAAAGCTTTTTAATTTTCACAGCTTATTATGAGTTAGCTGTTTACCTTGGTATAATAGTTACTTGTTTTCCACATACCTTCCAAACCTTGCTGTCTTTCTCAATTTACTTTCATAGTTTCAACCTTTGGATATGTATTCTCCTACATATTTTAAGGAGTCACATTCTCCTACATATTTTAAAAAGAAAGGCACTAAAGATAAGTAGCATGTACTTCTTCTGCACTGTGCAAATATTTAAATCTTTTGACATAACTAAAGTCTCAATAAAATTTCAACTCCATGGACAAAATTCAGAAGTTTCCCCCTCATTAAAAAACAACCCCAAACCATTATTTCAAGTAATCTTTCTAGTAGAAATGAAAACTAGAAGAGGGTAACTAACCATGTGAATTAACCTCAGAGGATTCATATGAAGATAGGAATTGCATACTTGTGAATTCTCTTTTTTTGTCAAAGATTTAGTGGAGAAAGAACTGTCTGTCACTTATGTAGTCTGAATAAAAAAGCAAAGTTTCTTCTTGTTTTTTTTGTGTTTTAGTCAGCTTTATATATTTTAGTTTGTTTATTATTTTCATGTATTTAATGAAACCCTGTCTTCAGATAAGTTAGTATGTCAAAGTTCTTTTATATTGAAGTCTTTTGGTTCATCTGTATTTTACTTGTTGATGGGAAGACTATTACACAAATGGAGCTATTCAAAATAGGGGTAATACCTACTGAAAAGAGGTTGCTTTAAACATTTCAATACTGATCATAATGGATGAAATATACTATAAACTGTTATTTGCCCCAGTATTTCAGTGGCTTTTAGGTCATTCTGTGCATATGCTGTGAGCCATATACTGAGACATCTTTTGGAGTAATTTAGTTAGAGGAAGGACATGATATTAGATATAACACATAATGCTTAGTTTTCTTGGTGTTTGAGTATGCTGCCCCAGTTTCTTTGCCTTTCTTATCATTCATTACTCATATTGAGATAGCATCTCTGAGGCATAGTTGCCCTTCTGTGTGTTGTACAAAAATAGGAAAGAGAAGTTTCCTGCCTTGAGAAGGAAGAGAAGCTGCCTTGATTTTATTATTCGGAGAGTACTGAAGGGGAGTCTGAGTAAGCAAGTGATGAAGTGGTTTAACCCCTTCTGCCCATTTTCTGAGTGATCACAGTTCAGGGTCATACTCTCTTTGTGCCTCAGTTTCTAAAGCACACAAGTAGTCCAAGTTGAAATCTTTATACCTGAAGCTTGTTTTCCAAACTGCATAATCAAACCAACCCATTGGAATTGAAGGAAAATACACCCTGGATCTTAAGACCTGAGGTCTTTCTTAATTATGATTACGTCATGGAGCAATGCAAATAGTGTTGGGTGGAACCGTGATCAGAACAGGAGAGTAACAGCAGCAATTCTACCAGAATCTCAGCAGAATACATGGTTTCTGTCAACCCCTCTAAAATGTAGTTTAGGGCAGAATTTGTGATCGACAGCTTTCAAACATTTCCCATATTCACTGCATTAATCTTCCTACCTTGCATGCAAGAACAGCAGCTAAAAGGGCCTGTGATAATAAAACCTATTTGAGATTTCATCAGTAACTCCTGCCATGATTTGTTGAGTTTCTATCAATCAAATGTATATAAATTCCAGGGAAATTTATTAAAATTTAAATAGCTCAGTGACATTGTTCCTTGCTACTGTGATTAATAAAACTGTCCACATGGAGTCAAATACCTAGTCAACACACTCTTGCAGATACAACTAAAATTTCTTTATTGTTTCGAAAAGTTTTATTTGACTTTGGATAAGGAGAAAGTAAATGCAGGGAGAAAAAATAGTATCCTTTAATGCTAGTTACACACTGATTTTGTTTGAATTTGATGCATAGGAAACAAGGATTATATGAATTATTGTGGTTCCCCTTCCCTTCCCTTCCCTTCCCTTCCCTTCCCTTCCCTTCCCTTCCTGCAAACTGACACCTTCTTTGGTGTTTGTTGAACAGAGTTATTGCTGGTGAATTTGAGGTCCATTTCCCATGTTATTGATTGTAAAGAAATGTTCAAATGGCCAGTCAGCTACCAAAAAATCAAATTATCTATTTTATTTGCTATCATTTGCTAGTGGAATAAATTATAAATAACGTGAGCTTTAAAATCCTGGACAGGTGCTAAATGCTACAGAAGGTGAAAATACATTCTATTCATATTTGGAGAAAATATCGCTTTGAAATGAGGCTGAGTGAAAGATTGTGAAGTGAGATGACTGTAGTTTCTACTAGTTCACTGTTCTGCCAAAGTACATGCACTTAAATTGGGACAAAACTTTATTTATTCATCTGGAACTCATTTGGCAAGAAGTATATTGCAGGTCATCATTTGTTCTTTCCTTCTTTCTACCTAGTGAATGGCTGTTACTGCCCATTGTGACCCATCACAGCAGGTTCCTGGCTTTGCTTGGACCTCATTGCCTTACCTACTATCAGGGTTAAAAGTTCCATGAAGAAGGCAGTCACTGTACTGTAAACTTCACCACTAAGTTGCCAGATTCCCTGGTGTGAGGACAATGTTCTTTCCCTGATATGCCAGACAAAGAGTGTGTCATCTGCCACAAGCTGGCACTAGTGACTAGTGTGACTGGCTTCCCTCACTCGGGTTCCTATGTAAAATTGTTACCTTCCTAACATGGGTTTAAGAAACCGTATCAACTCTCAGGTAAGGAATTGTGTCCATCTTTCTTAAAATTTGATGTATACCGTAGTCTTGATGAGCAACTACCAGTCTTTGTGGGAGAGATTGAGTGGGGTTGTCAGTCTGGATAGCAGGAGACACCTTGCTATGGGCTTTCAGGGTATAAAAGGGGCTTATAAGACAGATGGAGAAAGACTTTTTACCATGGTCTGTAGTGATAGAATGAGGGGCAACAGTTATAAACTGAAGAGGATAGGTTTTAATTGGACATAAGGAAGAAATTTTTAATGAGAAGAATAGTGAAACACTATCAGTGTAGTAGTGAGATGAGAGAAGTTGTGGATGTTCCATGCCTGGAAGTGTTCAAGGTCAGGTAGGATGAGGCTTAGAATAACCTGAATAACCTGGTCTAGTTAAATGTGTCCCTGCCCATGTCAGGGAGGTTGAATTAGATGATCTTCATAGATTTCTTCTCATCCAAACAATTCTGTGATTCTGTCACAAGTCTTCTCTCTTGCCATAGCCTTTGGTCATGGACCATTCGACCAGCTTAAGGTTTTCTTCAGTCACCTAATAGTTAAATACCTTTGTAGTGGAATTTCTTACATTTGTGAAGCTCCAGATAGCAATTTTTCTCTCCTTCTTTCTGTCTTGTTATGCCAACACATAGTTAACCTACTTGGCACCAATTCTGATTCAATGAGACCTGTGCATAATTCTTCTTTGAATGGACTCTCCAGCAAGTGCCTTACCTGTACCTTGCATACATTTAAATGATGGTGACTGACGAACTGCAAGCCCTTAGTCTCAATAATTTTTTGATTCTCAGTCTTTCCTATTCATTTCAGCCAGGTATGCACAGATTAACCTATCCCATGGGTTTCCCTAGCTGAAAGGACCTTGTAGTTTTCCTGGAGGCGACTTCACTTTCTATGTCTTACTTTACTCTTTTAAGAAGTGCCTACATTAAAATACCTGTGATCGTCTTGAGATAAATAAGTAATGCTTGAACAGCTTCCTTGAAGAGTGAAGTAACATTATTTAAACTTAAATGTAATTTACTGGAAGTACATGTATTTACACTAAGGAAACAATTTTATTTCCGCAAAATAATTACCTATTACCGTCTATGTGTTTCAGGAAAATCAGTGTCTGATAAATAAATCTAGCTTTGGATCAAACCAGGCACTCTTGAAAATGACATCAGTATAATCTAAGTGAGTTATCCACAGACCAGTTTAAACTGTAAGGGCTTTTACATTTCTGAGCTGCAGGTTTTACTTTATGGCAAGTTATTATACTGTAAGTGCACAAGAGAAAACATGATGTGATTTCAAAGACTAATCTTGGCAGATGCTCAGAATTGAGATTACTTGTGAATTCAACAGAACATGTAGTTTGCTATGCAATGCTATTGTTCATGAACTGCTTTTCGTTTTATTGAGAATATGCATATACATAACTCAAACACAGTTTTGAAAATGAAAACATGCCAAAAAATAACTGTTGTGCCAATTGAATCATAGGGTAAGCTAACAGATAATGACAAAAAAGAGGTGGTTCAGATGAATGACAATAGCAGACAAAGCACTCTTACCTCATTTTATTCTATGTATAAATTAAATGTTTTAAACATTCAACTAGTTCTAACCGCATGTTGTTATGACATAATACAGCAGACATACAGGTAGGTAAACCACTGTGCATATTACCACAGTGTTGATATAGCAGTAGGGGTTGTGTTATTGGCTGTTGTATCGAGGGTAATAAAACTGCTCGTTCCATTGAAATCTGCACAAGAAGATGCACTCGCAATAACGTACTGTACTCAGTGTTTTAAAATCAGTCATCTTAGGCTGTATTGTGTCAAAATAATCCTATCGACCAAAAATAGTTAACAATAAATCAAGCAATAAAATCAGTGTGGTGTATTCCTACTGTAGCCATATTTGATCAGGTAGGAACCCAGATAGTGTGTGTTGACAAGAGCTCAAATTTAATTCATTCTACAGAGCATACATATCAAATAAATAATAATTAATCCTGATTGTCAGATAATTTAATTAGCAGTATTCAAAATATTTGTGGCTTTTAAATACTATGTCAACACGGTGCAGTTTGTGCAAAGAAAATTACAAATGCCATTATAATTTAAAAGAAGAATTTCCTTATACTACTTGTAGTGGTCTAAATGAAAACAATAAATTTAGCTTAACTAAATGAAATAACGATGTCTGATACTATTTTCTACAATTCTTCTGTAAAGGGTTTAGACCTCAACTACTGAACTGTGTCTCTTGAGCCACATCACTAAAAATGGAATGATGACCCGATTAGATAGTTTTCTTTTCATTATTTTCAACATTTTATAACAACCTTGAAGACTATTAGAAATGTCTAACAGGATTCCATAAATCTCCTACCTCCTTTTCTCAAAATAGCTTAAGATGATTGCAATTACAGTACTTTATGTACTGGTAACGCATTTACTACCCAACAATTTTCTGAGTAATTTAGTGGAATATTAGTGAAATAATAAACATCAGCTGTGTCCACCTCTCAGATCTTGGCTTATAATATGGAGACCCTCAAATTTTTATTGGCCAGTGACAACAGCCTGCTGCATTATATTTCATATTTTAGAGGTTTTGAAATCAAGATTTCAATTTCATTGTTTAAATACCATTTTTTATTTAAATACCATATTTAAATAAGCTGATATATATTATTTAATGTTACAGTTTTTTCTCCTGCTGCCAAAGAGGCCAGACTGGTAAAGAGGTAGGAGGATACAGGTAAGTAAATTGAATAAATGATCTGAGAGATGTAGACATTTTTAAAGGACTTGGTACTTTCTTTGCTTACTTTACTTTCTAGAACATGATCAAAATAGTTCTGTGAAAAATCAAGAAAACTCAAAGACAATGAATTTCAAAGGCAGAATGAGCCAGAAAAAACAATATCTTCCATTAGAGTTTTATTAACTGAAAAAGCAGACAAGATTTGGGTTACAAATTGCTTCATCAGCCTATTCAATGTGGTTCATGTAGAAAAAACCCAAACATCAAAAAACCATCACTATTTTTTACATGTGAAAGTTAAGCCAGCTCTGCTATATTGCTTATTCATAAGTTAACAAAGACTGTGAAACTATTCTTGTGAATGTTACAGGATCCCTGCCTTTGTATTGCCACCTCTAGATCAGAGAAATTTCTTTTGTCACAACCAGAAAAATATAAAATAGGGAAATAAGGTTTGTGAGAAACCTGGAGTGCAGTCAACAACTAAGCTTTAGCTATCAGAAGTGGCTAAAATATGGATGAACTTCTTTCAGACTGGGAAGAAGCAAAGCAGATGGCAAAGAAAGCAGCATGCAGAACATTTGAGAAGGAGGGTTTAGAAACAAGGGCTGAGATGAAGATGATTTTTTTTATTTTATTTTTAAAGTAATGCTGAGGTGTTAGAGCATGATCAAAAAAAGGGTGTAAAAGTGAAGAACATTTGTGGTTTACTGATTAGATGGAATAAATTACACAGTCAAAGTAACGATAGAAAGCTTATAGCACCATAAGATTTAATGTTTCTGAAAGCTCAATAAAAGAAGTCAAACACTTCTCAAGGACAAATAGGCAGTATTCCAGGCACATGTAAACCACCAAGACAAACTTCTCTTTTCCAGCGGCAGATACTGAAGGTGACTTAGTATCTTTCTTTTGGCTGGGAAGTTCTGGTGAAAATAGCAAAGTGAATTAAAGAATAGCTTTTTTTTTTTTTTTAAATCCCATTTTTTCCTTAAAACTTAAAAAATGAAAACTTTTAACTCTCTTACAGTTGTAGACATTTCTCTAGAATATAAACATCTATTGCTGCCAGAATATTAAAAATTGTAACTTGGATAAAATGCAAAGTAAAACTAGGTGATATATATGACAGTTCTTCCAAGGTCACATTAGTAGTAAAGATATTCAGAGGAATTCCAGAATTCACTCTGCAGTAACTTGAATCAGAAACATAAGGATTCAAATATAACTTCTGAGAAGGCCACTGTGACATGAAAATAGGAATAGGATTGTGTTCCTGGGTTTTTCACAAACAGGACCTTTGGCTTTCAGCAGAAAGCCTAATGTTTTAGGAGAACCAAGCTTTTATACAGCTCCTACTGATGGTCCCTTTGAAATGGTGAGAGCAGAAATCCCGTTGGCATCTTCATTTTTAAAAATATCTGTGAGTATTCATTGCATCTCTTCAGGCTCTGCATATTTTGCCAAATTTTTGACTTCAAAAGAAAATATCTGGATATGGACTAAATAAGAGCTGCAGGATTTGGCATATAATGAAAGCTGGAAGAGGCAATTAAAGTGAAGAATATATTGAATATAATTTTACTTGAATTTCTGCCTAAAAAATAAAATTGTGATATTTTTAGATATATTTTATTTGGGTCACAGTGTCTGCAAATCCATTTGACAGATTATAGCCCAAGGGGAACTGTAACCAGGTAGGAAATGGTGAACAAGCCTTTTCCTTCTGACAGGGGCCATGTGTGCTGTTTTAGAAAACACCAAATCTCAACCATCTTTGTTATTAAGGTAGGCTTTTTTCCTTACCCCTCAACTTGTTCTACCATTTTTCTGCCCAAGGTTGAGGTACATAAAGCTTACAGGTCTCTACCTCAGCTAGTTATCCCTTTTGAGACAATTGATTGAAACAAGCTAAGGATGACTCATTGGCCTCTTTTAAATGCCTGAGGGAAGATGATAGGTCTCTGCAGATACTGATCGTTCTCCACAGACAATGAAAAAGCCTGGAGTGATTAGCTCAAGCCTGCATGCCTAGTGGGTGACTAGAAACCAGGGCAGATTAATCCTACCCTTATTTGTTGGCATTTGCTAGAAGTCTTGACATCTGTATAGCTCAGTGAATAATTCCAGATGGGAAATGCATTCAGTTAACTTCATCTGTCTCTCGTTTCTAATCATAAGCAGTCTTTTATGTTCTACTTTAAAAAAAAAAAAAAAAAGAAAAAGATAATTTAGAGAGTATTGCTTAGTCTATATATGCAATATGACTTTCCAGTGTATAAAACTGTATGAATTAAGTTTTATTGGATATTAAGGTTGAAGTCAATTTGTGTTACTACCTTAATTTCCACAAAAAAATCAGGTGTTTGTTTTCCCTATTCATTTTTTGGATGTAAAGTATTTCTGCAAAATATCCTTTGAAAAAAAAAAAAAAAAAAAGGAAAGGGAAGTTCAGCTGAAAGAGTCTTTCACTGTTTATGGGAGTATGAAAAGTATTTTAAGATATTTTATTTCCCAGTGTTCTACTCTGATTTGATTAGTAATATATTCAATTATTTCCTCCAAGTCGAGTTTTGCCTGCAATGGTAACAGGTAATTCTCCCTGCTCTTACCTTGACCTATGAGCCTTTAATCATCATTTTCTCCCCTGTCCAGTTGAGGAGGAGAGTGGCTTTGGTGGGAATCTGTTATCCAGACAGGGTCAACTCACTCCAATATATTACAAGCATACATACATTCATATATGTTTAGTCCCCTCCATGTTTTTTTTTATCCCTTCTGCTGCCTTTTGAAATACTAGGCAAACTCCTCCTCCACAGGTTGGTTGAGCTCATTTTCATGAAACTGAGGTCTTCCACACTGGTTGGGAATTTGGCCACTTACCATGTAATTTATTAGAACAATTTTGATTGAAGTCCATTTTTGATGTTGCCCCAGATATTTTCAGTCCAGATTTTTTTAGTAGACAAATAATTTTTACTGGAGTAATAAAATATATTTAGAAAAACTATCAAGTTAATGAACCTCCACAACCTAAAATAAGAAGTCAACTAAGTGGTAGTGTTTAGCTTGGCACAATATATATCAACCTTACATGAAAAAGTGGGAATATTTTGTGCACATATAACCATTCATGTTATCTTACATTTTCATTCATTTGTGAAGGGAGACACTTTTTGAGGGCCTATTTGACTCTGTTTATTTGCAAATGAAATATTAGTATTTAACTCTATTGTATTTTAAGTGGCTTATGTGGCTATTGTTGTCAGCATCAGCTTTATTCTGGAGGGCTGATGCTGTGATATTGTGTTCCATATTTCCTATGGTGTTTTGATAAATGTTAAAGGAGTACTGCAGAGAGAAAGTGCAATTATTCCTCAGGAAGAAAAGAAAATGTGACCATGTAGACGGTCAATGTGTTTATATTGTACTGTAATTCAGCAGTGTTTCTGGGTCAAAGATCAACTCATTGACATGCCTGTATGGAATTGCTTGAAAGCCTCTGCAATTCCACTTTTTTTCATTTTGGGCTTTTACCATTTGAAACATTTGATGACCAGTCACTTTGATTTTTTTTTTTTAATTATTTGTACTACTACTGACACTTTTCATGGATGGAGGCAATTTTAATTAAAGTACTTAATGAGTTCTAATCAACTCTGATGAGTGAAAGTAAGACAAATGTAGGGCTTGAAGGGACGTGAGAAACCACTCACTATTCAATCCAACTCTGTATTGAAATAGGATCAGGTGCATTGCTGTTGTCTCTGACACGAGTCTCTCTAGGTTGTTCTGTAAAGTCTGCAATGAAAGGGATTCTGCAGTGTCCCTAAGAATATTGTTGCAGTGCTTTACAATAACCATATGGCAGTAAAAATTATATTAGAAAAATGTCATCAATGAAAAGGACGTGGAACACGAAAGCTCTTTCACAGGGCAAAGTAACTTTGCCCAGTAGATACTCTGTAGTTTCATCCAAAAGTGAAAAGCAAAAAAAAAAATCTCCAAAGCCCCTCCTCCCCACCTTTATTGAAATGAGAGATATAAAGAAATATACAATAAAATGTAACTCTGCACGGGATGACTTTGCAAGGAAGACAAGACAAATATATGCAGTTGTACTTTATTTGGCCAGAAATAGTGAAGTCCAGTTCTTAGAACTAATTTTTCATCTGAAATATCATCCTTATAACTCCAGAATGCCCCTTAAAAGCAGAGACACTGATTCAGTGTTGAATCAGAGGAGAAAATATTGCCTAGTAAATCACTAGTACTATTTCTTGTACCATCTAGCTTTTTCTTGGAAGCTTTCCACTTGAGCTGACCTCAACCTTTCTAAGCAACTAACACCAGTAAAGGTAATAGTAAAAGCCAATGTAAGTAGAGGCCTTGTGAACATAAATTCACATAAATTATGATAATTAACTGAAATTAACTATTCGCTAATGATTATCAATATTGTAATTCATTATCCACAGAAATGTTTGGAGATAATTGTGTTATTTACTTACTGCTGTGACTTTGAGGTAAAATTCAAAATCAATGTAGAACAACTTTCCTTCTTGCATCTCTTTTTGACAGGTATGAGACACAGTGTTGAAGATGACAGATGACTGACTAGCTGGCCTGGAGATTTCAGAACTGATCCAGAAACACTATGGTGCTTTCTAAAACAAGCAGGGTTGAAACTTTGTTGCTTAAATTTAGGAGGTCATGCAAACTATCTAAATTATAGTGTCTTTGCAAAATGTTTGAAAAAATGCTGTGAATTTGAAGTATTATGTACTTAAAAGTGAGAGTTTGGTGTTGGGGCCAAGTCCTATCAAGTTCAAGAATTGTATCTGAACTAGAATTTAGGTCAGCTATTTCCTTGTGAAAGAAACAGGAAGAGGTCAACTTCTCTCATTTCTTGCATTGTCTTGGTGTTTCCTCTCCAGTTAAGTTCTGCTTAGGCTTCCAGTTTTCTGGAAAAGCTTTGCCTGTTGATGCCAGTGTTAACTGCATGTCACTTAAAGAACGTTGTGATTTTAACTATAGTATAATTTCTTTTTGACTAGTAGAGCTCTCTAGCAATCAAATGTACTCAGCAGATTTAACTTAGTGGATGTCTGACCTATGTAACTTTGACATGCATTAGAGACAAATTTTAAAAGCACATTTGCAACCTTTTGAATGATGTTCAGACACATAATTTTTAGGAGGTAGGAAGCCAAAGGTTGAAGCTACCTTCAAATGTCACTCTAGCTGGATTAAAAGGAATGGTAATGTTCCATAGTTACTCTACAATTGAAACTGGATGACTTAGAATCCCTGTCTATAATTTCACACCGATGAACAATCTTTTCTTTACCAGATTCTTACTAGTGCCTGATTTATATGAAAATAACCACTCTTATAATT
Source organism: Pachycephala philippinensis (assembly GCA_013397055.1). Lineage (NCBI taxonomy): Eukaryota > Metazoa > Chordata > Aves > Passeriformes > Pachycephala > Pachycephala philippinensis. Next base: position 255,615 of record VWZT01000763.1, read on the forward strand.
TTTTCTACTTTTTCTAATATTCATACAGTTACTTAAATGTAAAAATCACCTATTAAAACTGAATACCAGTTAAAGTTGTTTATGGAATTTGCAGTTCTAGTAATTTTGATGAGTTATTAATGATAGTTTAACATTTAAAATGTTGATTTGAGCTTTTGAAATACCTTATAGGAGACAATGTTTTTTGTATATTAATGTCTTAAACCTTTTCTAAACTTTGGGATATTGAAAGTAAGTGCTAATACTAAGGAAGACTATATTTTTTTCTCTAAAAAATGTGTTTCAGTGTGTGCTTTGAAAGAACATAAATATATAGAGCATTCTTTACTTTCCTTGACATTGCACAGTTTGTATGTCTTTTCAACAGAGAAGGATAAATAAATATATCATAAATTTGAATGCACTTTAGCTTGAAATGTTGTGATATTTAAACACAGATTTCTGATGTATCATGTCTTCAGTTTACATATTAGACATCCCCTGTCACTATGAAACTGATCTACTGATGTAAAAATAAAGTATGGACAAAATTTACTGTAGGGTGTTAAAGGAGATTAAATTTCCCTTTTGAATCAATACAAAGACAGTTTTCAGTTTCACAATATTTAGACAATACCGATATCTCTTTGACTGTTATGCAGTGCAGAGGCCACAGAGGCTGAACATGTACAAGAAATAGTGAGTCAGATTTTCTAGCCTAAAGATTAGCACCCACACTGAAGCTTTTCAATACAGCACTAGCAGGATTGCTGGACACCCACAAAGCTGTTTGTTTTAAATCTCAAACAGCAGAGCAAGCCCCAGTTCTGCCTTTCCTTTCAATTCTTCCACTGTTATCTCTTCATGTGTGGAAGTCGGCTGGCTGAGATGCTTTAGACTCCAAACCTCAGTTGCCACAGCTACTACCATGACCTAACTACATGTATTCTTTCCAACAGTTTCCAATTTTGAGTGCTCTGTTTTATAACGTGCCTATTCAGGACCTCGTGGAATAAGACAGAATCTGCTCTTCTAGGTCTGATGACCTAGCCATACTTAATTTAAGAGGAACAAAATAATCTAGAGTTGTGAAAGTATGCTCTGTTGCCTTAGGTTGCTCTGTCTGCCATAGATTTTCTAATGTCAGTATTGTCCTCTTAGGAATTCTGGCACACCTAATTTTACTTTTTGTTGTTGTTTATCCTAGAAAGATGGAAATGGTTTTCTTGAACAACATATAGTGTTCATGGCATCGAAGCAAAGTTTACAGTATGGACATGTATTTTTTCTTCAGACTTTAATTTTTCTCCTACTGATACAGTTATTCTGTTTGCTGATATGGAGCATTTTAGGAATGAACTGTACTTACCAAAATGTGACAATATGTTTATGAATTTTATGTTTCCCCACATTTTCACATATGGCAGTTGTGTATGAAAAAAAGTTTTCACAAGAACAATCGTTTGACGCATTATATTTCTCCTCCACTTTTCATCTTAGATGACAATTAGTATAGTTTTGGCAGTTTTAAACCTAATGAATGCTATTGCATATTTATTATGCATTGATAGTAGAGTTTATATTGGAAAAGACTCAACAGAATGAAATTTCCCTCTGGATATCATACTAGAAATGAAGATAATTTCAAAGAAATGAGAAAAGATGCTGTTTTTCTTCAATGTCCCAGCATTTATATCAGTAACAATATATTTTTTTTGCTGGACTCTCACAGTCAGCCCTTGAAAAAAAATAAATTATTACGTTCATAATATCCTCCATGTTGATGAGATGCTGTAATTTCAGTTTCCATTTTTATCCTGGTAGTTTAGATCTATTTTGTTAAAACCTGAATCATAATCTGGTTTATGTTGCTCAGTTTAATTTACCTATTCTAGCTATATTTTAAAGAATTTTATTTTCTAATTTCACTTGATAATCTTATCTGGACTTCAAATTATGGATCACTTGGACTATTCCCTCTGAGGATGAACAATTATTACTTGCTAGGTAAATCTGAGTGCATGGAGTTATTGCCTTTGATGTTCTTTTGGGGGTTTGTTCCTTCTAAATTCCTTTGAAGACTGAATATGTTACAAAGCCTGGAGGAAAGCAGGCTGGCTCAATGAGGTTTCAGGTTTCTTTTCATTTTGTTTCATTCACGAAGACAGGACAAGACTATAGAGGCCATTCTTTTGTTTCAGAGTATTGTAAAAGTATTTGGATATACACATAGTATAAATTACATGTCTTGACCTTTTTTTGAGACTCTGTTAAAATTAGACATTTGTACCTTGAGCTGAAACTCTGATTTATGCTGCCAAGATAATGCACCAGAAAGTATTTTCATGATCAAAGCAGAAAGAACACCTCATAAAGAATCTAGAAAGAACAATGTAGAAGCAAACCTCTTCCTATCTTACCAGAGAAAATAGATGCTTCTGTGAGAATTTTTAGATAAGATTAATACTGAACAGGAAGCTGAAGACCATGCCAGAATTTAGGACTTTACACCTGACAGCTCAGGATGGATGGAGGAATGGAAGGGATCCTTGCATCTCTTTTAACCACAGGGGCCATGCAGGCTGTATGTCTTCCTGTGTGTCTGATGTAATCTGGAAATATTGGATCTCTCTGTGGAAGAAGGAAAGGAATAAACTTCTGACATCTTGAGGCCACTTGTCACAAAACAAAAAAAGGTACAGAATCACCTTAGGAGAGGACTCTCTGGGAAGACCAAAGGATGTGTATTCTCTTTCTATGTATCCTTTGCTTGTGTGTCCACCTTTTTTTCCTCCACATTTCCACTGAAAGTACCAGAGCACACTTACCTATTTTCCTCTAGGAAAAATGGAGTACATTCAGGTACATCAGGTACACGTGCCTGCTCAATTTTTCCCTCTCAGTTGTATCTTTACCCTCCCATAAACACTTGTACTCGCATTTGTTTTCAATGGCCTTCCCACTTGTTTTCTCCGATTCATCCGTATCATGTTCATTTTGCCAGAAAAGCAAAAGGCAGAGACCTCCATCAAAGGGAAGTGGAATATATCTCATTCAGAGTTATCAGATTGTACAAAATGTCATCTCACTGTGACTTGAGTCTGTATTGGCAGCTGTGATCCGTCTAGGTCAAACCAGCTTCATTCAGAATTAATATGTCTTTGGTAGTTGGTTTTTGATTTAGGATCTTCTCCGCCTGAAAGAAGGGATTATTTAATAACTCGTTCTCCTTCCTGTTTATTAGGTGTTTCACAGGGTAGTTATTCACCAGATCATGAACCTGAGGAGTGTTTTACTCGAGTCTCACCTCTTTGATTCTTCTTTTTGTGTGCATTTGGAAAAATACTGTGTCAGTCAACATGATCCTGACCATACTTTTCACGTTTCATCACAAAATTTATCAGGGTTATAAATGCAGGTTTTCTACCTGAGACCTTTCATTGTCAGGTACAGTAGGGTTGGTTTTAAGAAAGTTTAGTACTTTTGTTTGTGCACTTTCTCTGGAACCCTAAAATTTTGGAAAACTAACATTTTAAGGATGTGATGCATCTAACGAAATATAGATGTCTAATCTAGGATGAAACCAACTGTTCTCTAAAAGCGTATCCTTCTCTTCCAATTGAACATAAAAAGAACTGAAGCTGTCTAGTTCAGATGTACATATTTATCCTGTAAGCATTCACATTCAGCCAAATGAATTCACAGTTGTGGAGACTGTCTACATTCAAGAAAGTGATTTAGTTTTTGTACTGTCAAATATCATTTGACTCCCACAGGTATGTGAAATTGGTAGGCATGTCCCCTTTGGAATGCTACAGCATTATTAGTTATTTCTTTACCAAAAAAAAAANCTTTGCCAAAATCAGTTGTTAATCACGAGAAAAGAAAACAGTCATTTTTCTGCTCTGAGTCATCCCTTCCTGATTACAATACAGTCCTGCTCCAATGTAATGGTAAGAGAACTTTAAAACAGCAGCAAGCTGAAAATGAAGAAAAAGAAGTAGTTCTTCACCCAACATGTATTTAAACTGTCAGACTTATTACCACAAAATGCTGTGAAGGCCAAAATTATAAATGGGTTCAAATACATAAAATTAAAAAAAAAACTATTTAAAGGGATTCAAGCAAAGCTTAGACACATTCACAAATGTGAAGTTCATTAAAGGCTATTAGACACAGTGAGGTGGATATTGTGCTAACGATGTGGACAATTGAAGCTCTGAAATCCAGGAGCTGTAGTTTATTAAATTTGGGAGAACTATGAATTACACTTGCCTTTTAAAATATTTTTGCTCTGACCATTGTTCTACTCAATTTATAAGGAGAGTGTTTCAGGTGAGAATATTGTCATACTCAGAGTTCTCCAAATGAGGGTGACATGGAAGTTAGAACCGTGTAAATTCAAGTGTAATAAATGGGAAGAAAAAGAGATCAAGGTGAGGACAGAAGTTCAAAAACCATCAGGGAGTAGATGCAAAGCACTCTGATAGTTCAAGTGCCATTGAAAGGCATTTAAAGAACAGTGCAATCAACATGCACAGTCAACACATGTTCACAAAAGGAAAGTCATAGAATACCCTGAATCATATAGTATCCTCAGCTGAAAAGAACCCACCAGAATCATCAAAGTCCAGCTTCTGATGTCCTACCTAACTAATTTCATTTTCTTCTATGATAAGGTCACCCATCTAGTGGATGAAGGAAAGGCAGTGGGTGTAGTTTTTCTGGATTTTAATATGACTTTTGATACTGTTTCTCACAGTAACCTTCTGTGTCCTACAAGTTGTCTTACTCTGAGATGGACAAGTACGTGGTCTGTTGGGTGAAGAACTGTGGGAACGGCAGGACTCAGAGTGTTGTAGCAAATAGGGCTGCATCTAGCTGGAGACCAGCAGTGTTTCTGAGGTCTCAGTTCTAGTGCCAGTCCTGTTCAATACATTTATCACTTACCTGCATGCAGGTAGAATGCCCTGTTAGCAAGTTTGCTGCTGATACCAAACTGGGAGGTGCTGTTGACACTCGGGATGGACAGGAGGCCTTGCAGAGAGATATGGATAGATTGGAACACTGGACAGTCATCAGTAGGATGAAATCAAGGAAGGTAAAATGCTGGATTCTGCACCTAGGATGGAATTATTTTAGGCACAGATATGAGTCAGGAGAAGAGGGGATGGGAGGCATCCCAAGAAAGGGATCTGAGGGTGCTGGTTGACATCAGGTTAAATATGAACCAGCAGTGTGCCCTGGCAGTTAAGAGAGCAAATCACATCCTGGGGCACATCAAACACAGCATCACTAGGCAGTCAGGAGACAGGATTACCCCTCTGTATTCAGCATGGTGTGGCTTCACTTCCAGTGCTGTGTTCAGTTCTGGGCCGCCCAATTTAAGAAGGATGTGAAGGCCCTTGAGTGTGTCCATGGGAAGGCACCAAACCTGGTGAAAGGGCTCTCAGGAATGTCCTATGAGGAGTGGCTAAAGACTTTGGGATTGTCAGGTTTGGGGAAAACGAGGCTGAGGGGAAACCACATTGTTCTCTACAGCTCCTGAGAAAGTGAAATGAAGAGGGAGGTGCTGATCTCTTCTCCCTGGTATCCTGAGACTGGACATGTGGAATGGCTGAAAGCTGCATCAGGGGAAGACAATGTAATTTTTTGTTGTCATAGTTCTGTCATTCCAAACTGAATTTTGTGACCTAATCTTAAAGCTAAAATGATTTTGTGGGTCTAAGTGGTCTACTCATCCAGTATGTTTTGTCTGTCTTACCTTTCTCTTCTCTAATTTTTGCTAACCACTGCCATGACAAAGATAAAAATTGGCAAAGCAGGAAGGTATCTATTAACTTATGTAATCCTGTAAAGATTTCTTATGGAAGCCTAGTTTGCCACTTTCACAGAAATATGTAGCAGTGTTATTGACAAGAGGATTTTCATTTTTTTTTTATGTTATGTGAAAAATATTCCCCTTTTTAAGTGTTGGAGGTCTTAATAGTGTGTTGCCAAATGCTACTGGAGAAGGAAGTTGAACAAATATAATTTTCCATATTACGAGGGTAATCATATCTGATTAACAAAGTTGCAAAGCTGCCACCAGGAACTGAAAGGAAAAACTGTAGAAAAATTGATTTCATGTCTGTGTTCCTACCTGCTGTTGACTGGGTTAGACTATGGTCTTGTAATTGACTTTGGTGCCGTAATTTAATTATAGAAGTTCATTTTTTCTGGATAGAGCCATCCTTGGAGCAACATACTAATACATCATCAACTGTTGATGATCACTAATGATGAATCACACTAATATATCATTAGCTCTGTCACACAGGTGGCTTTGCAGATTAATTTCATCACAGACATGACCTGTGCTGCTGATGTATTACTCAACAGATAATTTTGATAAAAATGGGTCTTAAATAATTTTACATTCAAATATTATTTCATTTATCTAAAGCTTAATTAGTATACCTTCAAATAATATAACTGACTGACCAAAACAAGTGTTCTCCTGGAAAATGTGGACAAATGTAATGAACCAGGATTAAGCTATATAGTTAAGATGAAAAATTATTTTAAACTGTACAAGCTATACCTGTGAAAGCAGTGAAATGCAAAGTTTCTTACAAGTATTGTGCAATTGAAAAAAAAAAAATGTTAGAACCATGCTGACCAAAAGTGTTAGTTAGAACCACAAAATAAGGTAAAACTTATATACAGATACAAAAATTTTGCAGTGAAATAGAATACTTACCACTACAATTTTGTTTACATTTTGTAACTGTGACTGCTTGAGGAAATTTCAGAAAAGCAAAGAAAACTACTTGTTTTCTTGAATATTTTTCCTCATGTTTCTTATATATCTTATGGAAGAAAGAAATTTTTAAGTTTGGCTAAAGATTACTTAGTTAATAGGATCATTTTCTATTAGCCTGTTTTTCCCTGCACCCATCTTTTGATCTTCATCAAGAAGTACTCATTAAATTTCATCTCACCAGTAAAAAATACATCTTTTCTAGACAGGTGTTAGTTTTTCTGACCTCCATTATCATGGTACAAATCACCCATGATACCTCTACGTCTTAAGTGTTGTGTGCAGTTCTGGTCATCCTCTCTTCAGAGAGAAAGCCAGAAAAAGGATGAGAGAAGAAGGTCAGCTTTATGATAACTTCTGTATGGGGAGGGTCTTAGGAGGCTTAACCACACTTATAAGGACATCTAGAATGGAAGGAATGTTCGAAAAGCTGAACCAGAAATAAAATTATCTAACACATTTCCCCAAAGAAGAAGAGAAGACATGAAATGAAATTCTCAAGCACTACATTTAAAACAAAGATAAAAAATTATACTTTTCCTTACAACACAGTTGAGTCATATCCTTCTATGGAAAGGTCACCCACCTAGAACTAGAATTGTACACCACAGAATGCTGTAGAGGCTCAATACTCCAAACCATACAGAAGTTCACAAAAGGCTTAAACAAACTGAAACTGAATTCAGGCTTGGGCTGCAGAAGTCTCTAATCTACTAGTTTTTTGGACAACAAGAAGAATTTATTCTACCCATACTTATTTTCTTTCTTTAAGTACCTGCCACATTAAGGTTACTTGACTGAGACTATTGGACTTTTGGATCAGACCTAGTAGCAACAGTCTCAAATAACACAAGATTTTTAAGAGTGCAGCCTTTGCCTTATACAGACACTCCTGGAATCAAGCAACAAGGGCCTGGGATCAAGTCTGACAATAATTCTGTTTTGCCTAATTCCATTCGTAAATACCAGGACACAAACTGTCAGAAGTTCATCTCAGCTTTTATCTCTAATTTGTCATTAATTCTATATTTTTTCATTGGCATGATTACTGTCTCATTATTGTACGCCTGCTGTAGCAACTATTTACATTGCTTTCATAAACATCCAAGAACTGAATTCACTGTTATGTGAGCTGTTGAAAAATAGATTGAGTAATTGACTTTTGTCCGTGAAAGCAGGAATATATTTGTGGTTTAGTGATTACTCTATATAAAATGGCCCCCGTGAGGAATTTTTCTTGTAGGTAAATAACTATTGGTTTGTTTTTTTAAAAATGCGTTAAATATGTGTAAATTCAACAGAAGTCATAGATTATCTACAAAATTTCATTTTCTCTGTAAGCTTTGTACAGAAGAAAAAAGTTCAACCATTATAAAAGAAAACCTTGAAAAAAATGACATCGTGGAATTCCTTCATCTTTTAGCAGATAAAGATTCAACTTAATCACTTCTCAAACAAGAAACTGTCTTTCTGCTATTGCCAGTTCTCATGATCTGATGCAGAATGTACTTTCTTCCACAAAGAAGGTCAGAGAATCGCTACTACAATCCCATGTTCAGATTATGACCTGAGTGACACAAATTCAGCTGTTTTCATTGTTCTAGTGTCTTTCCTGAAATGTCTGTCTTCTACTGTAAAAATTTAAGGTCCCTTCCCTCCACTCTGCCTTCTCCCTTACTAAGTTGAGTATCTAGGCTGAATTGCAAGAGTTTATATGAGTTTACAAATGAATACATGGAAGAAACACCTCTTTGAAACAAAGGTGTATTTTACAGTCACTCTTTCAGGAAAAAATCAAACCTGAAAAAGAAATACTGCAGAAGGAGCTGCATAAGCTGCATAGTTGGGGTGGGGGAATTTCATGGTGTGCTTTTGTTAATTTTGTTATTCGTTTTTTTCCCCAGCAATTTAGTGCCATTGTCCTGTTCTCTTATAATGCTGTATAAAAGAATATGTTAGTGGATGAAATTTTCTGTATACAAGTTACATTATCTTTCGGTAGTGGGATGTGTCATCATTCTCTGCAATAGTGTTATTCCAATACTGCTTTAGAGCCATTAATTCCAATATAAGGAAGAGAATCATGTCTCTATCTCAGAGAAGACATTTATTTCCAAAGGTAGAGAATGAATGTTGAGAGAATGTGAGAGAATGAACTGTTGACCAAAATATGTATGATATCTAACCATCCAAATTAGTCTTCCTGTAAAGTTTCAGTTCTTTGGTAGAGTAAGAGTTCGAAACAGCTCATAGGTAATCCATTAGTCATTTAAAAGTCTTAATATATGATAATTAATGCTGATTATAATAATATCCAGCAGAAGAAACTTCATTTGTGATCACTGATAGTAAAGATTAAAGGAATATGACTTTTTTAGCTTCAGCTGACACATAATTTAAGGAAAATAAATAGAATCCACATCTGATGCATAAAAGAAGCTGTAGTAGCAGAGATAAAGATGAAGAAGCTGTAGTAGCTGATAAAGATGCTGTAGTAGAGAGAAAGAAACACACATCACTGGCCTTATCTCACCTGTATCTCCTGAAGTTTAACCTAATTGGGCTTAATTAGTCCAACCTAATTATGTGTGTTTCTTTTGCAATGAATGACAAGTATTTATTCCAGGAAGCCATTACTCCTGCCTGAAGACAAGTATAATTGATTCTTTGAAAACTGGAATATCTGTTAATACCAAAAGAACTAGGCTACCAGTGTAGACAAGAAAACTGTTTTTTTCATGGCTGAAATTAATTAAAATAGATCACACTGTTTGGGTGGTAAACTGTTGTACATTCTTGATAACTAACTGAAGGGGTCTAAAGACAGATGTCTGTATGGAAGCTAAATGCTGAAACCCAGGAGATTCTGTCAATATAGGAAATATAACTGAATGAGAAAGTATCTTGTGAAACGTAATTGTGTCTTTTTAGAGTGAACTTGATAGCTCTTCAGAATTACAGAAGGTTCATTAATTGGAGGTTGCTTTTCAAGCCCCAAAATGGGAACTTAGAGCTCTAGGTTACATGCAAACACCTGTGCAGAGATATCTACTTTAAGCTGTTTGCAATCAGAATTAACTCTCACACATGGGGCCAATTCAGCTGCTGAAATACAGGTACCTACTGCCATTGGAGACGTCACAAGGTGTCCAAGTCCTCCTCATTGGTGTGTCATACACAAAGCAGGGCTTAAGGGAGGTCCTTGGCCTTCTGGAACAACAGCTGGATATTAAGTGAGAATGATAGATTATTACATGTCAAAAACACCAGTAAGAATTGTCAGAAGTGTGACTCTACTATTACCTGTTTCTGACTTTTTGGCGTGCAGTATCTGTGAGAGATACAGAACCTGTTTTCATGAGCTCCAACTAGTGCATGCTAACTTTGACTGTAAAGTAAACTGCAGACTGACGTCTTTTGTGAAACCAAAAAACTTTAATCATGTATTTACCTCCCACTTTTTCAAATACATCTCTCTTTCCTGCTGACTGCGCATTCTGAGCGAAATATATAAATACAAAATGAACTGCATGAAAATGAAACCAAATTCTTGCTGGGGATTTGACAGACTAAAAAAGTAGAAAATTCTGGTATTAAATTAAGCTTTGCTGAGTCTTGAGAACAGCTTTCCAAACATTTTAAACTGGAATGCTTTGGTAGGATTATAGGTCAGGGGAAGCGTTCCTGACTGGAGATCAGTAACCAGCTCTAGTATACGGACTCAACTAAACTAAATAAAATAAGAAGGGATGTTGCAGAGCAACTTGGAGTAATTTCAAGAAGTATTATCCATGAGATAAACCCACGTGTTTTAAAAACCCTTACCTTTCACTGTACATCCATCAAAGTTCCTCTTTTGTCAGGGAGCTGACTTTTTTTGAGTAAAAGAAAATTACATTCTTTCTCCCTTTCTTCCCTTCATCTTGTAGAAGATTTTATGGTTTTATCTCATGAAGATAAAAAGATTAGAAGAAGCCTTCATGCTTGAAGGCAAATTTCATTGAAACTCAGCAGACAGTTTTTGGGTGTCTCCTTTCCATCCTGTAACATAATCTCAAAGATTTTCTGATGAAGTCTAATATCCTGTTTGACATAGGAAACAATGATTGAAAATTTATTTATAAAACATTTACTACTACAATATACCTCAAAGTCAATAAAAGGCACAAAATATGGTTAGGCATCTACCTGCTTGGTTTATCAATAAGATCAAAATCTATTTAAAACTCTTTCTATGGTAGATGGTTCTGCTTGCAGAAAGACTTAGGAGGTTACAAAGAAGAAAAACATCTGTGACTCGCTATGAATTTAAGGAAGAAGAGATCTATCATTTGCCATTGTTAAATAACATATCCTCTGTGGAATTCTCAGAGAATGCATTTTTCTTCAGAATGACCATAGACAGTCCCATTCCCCTTCTGATTTCCTCACACCAAGGCTCCAACATATTCAGTTTTGGGTTTTTTTTAAGAACTGTTTCTGTATCACTGGCAGTCAGAATGAAAAGAGATGTTTTTGCAACTGTAGTAAAGGTATAAAATATACTCCTCTGCCTTCGCATGTCTTGGTCTGTGTTTCCAAACAACTATTTTAAACAATATGTAGAAATAGGAATTGAAACATTTATGCTGGGTACTGTGAAGGAGGGACCTCTTCAAAAGTATCTGGAAACATAAAATCATAGAACCATTTAGGTTGGGGGATTAGACCTCTAAGATCATTCAGTCCAACCATTAACCTAGCACGGCCAAGTCCAAATCTAATAGGAAACAGTTCGATCTGAGCACGTACCACGTCACCATGGTGCATCAGCCTCATAACTTAGCAATGAACAGGCTTCTGTCTTTTAGAATCCTTAAAGGAATACGTTCTATGGTAGGAGCTTATCAGCAGAATCCTGACAAATTTTAGACATCTACGGTGAAGAAACCCATATCTGAACAAGAGGATCTAGAATGCCTTTAAAGACAAAAGCATTTGCATTGCAGAGTGATTTTCATCCCAACATTCTCTTAATAACTGATGAAATTTAAAAAAAAAAAAAATTGTCCCCTTTGCTCAGCTGAAGGTGTAGCTACATACTAACATACCTAAGTCTTAGCGTGCTGGTATAGTTTGTGCACACTCCCATCCCATCGAAGGCAGATTGTTTCACGGTTGATTTTTTAGTTTGTTTTGCTTTGTTTTGGGGGTTTGGGGTAATTTTTGTTTGTTTGTTTGTTTGTTTTGTTTTGATGGAAATTCTTCCAGCTATAACCAGCTCTGAAGACAGTATTCACATCTTGGTGTTCTTCTGATTATGGAATACTGCTCTGATTAGACTTCTGTTGTAATTATATTATGGGAATAGAAGTCATTGAGGAGCATCCAACAGCAGAAGATGCCACAGAGTTAAAATTAATCAACATTTTAATTAAATCTTAATGAGAAGGATTGTGTCATTTTTGGATGTAAAACTTAGACTAACTCTTTAAGTCACTTGAAACAAATAACCCTTTAACCTAGAGATGTTTTTCTCTGAAGGGGGCTAATTTTTTAGTGTAGCCCAACATGAAATGTTTGTCATTCAGAGAATTTTGCTTATGCTGGAGCTAGGCTCTGTGGGATCCTACTGTAGCTGTGACAATGTTGACTTTTTTTTTGTAATATTGGTTAAAAAGAAGATTAGAGATATTTTCAGCAAAGGGAAATTAAAAGAGCCTAGACATTAGATTTTTCATAAATCAAGACTAATCATGCAACGCATTTCTATTAAAAATACAACAAATTTTCCAGACTTAAAGCTTCACTAGGCAGGATGAGGCTACATGGGTTCTTAAGGGATTTTTTGTTTGTTTCTTTGTTTTATTCTATTTGATTTAATTGAGTATGGGACACCATGCTTTTGAATGTATTTCTGGGTCTTATGCATTTTTTCCCTAAATGCTTACTAAATTGACCAATAGAAATACCAAATATTTATTTGTTAATTTCCCTGATTATTTGTTTCAATGGCAAAACATTATTCAGATAGGGCTGGAAGTACAAAGTATTACTGAAATTACTATTGTTTGGGTTTTTTTTTAGAGATTCCTGACACTTAGCTTTTATAGCTGCTATGACTGCATCAGTAATGCACACAGGAATAATTGTTAACTGTCAGGAACACAATGTATTTCTAATCATATTCCATCAATGACATGTGTTTTACATTGTTAAATCATTTTGGCTGAAAAACAGAGGCTCAGAATGGAATATAAAAAGCCCATTCTTTCAGTTTCTTTGCATTATTCATAAATGCAGTACCTTGTCAGCACTTAGAGTGTAATCAAAACATAAATGTTGTACGAATATTTTGTGTTCAAACTGCATGTAAGATGTTCCTAAGTTACACAATACATTGCATTGTCTTTTTTATAGTCAGTATAAAATTTTAACTATGTGTGTCATAAGTTCTGTAAAAGCAAGGCTGTCTACTGTTTCCTTTTTGTTCACTGTTTCAAAAGAATGAGTTGAAATTGAAAAAAAATCTTAAAAAAAACCTCAAAAAAATCAACAACCTGTTTTTATCCTTTACCATTGAATCTCATTCACACTCATTATGCTGTTGCATGGTATAACTTGATATAATTTTCAAACTAACTCTTTTGAGCACTGGTTTGAGTGCTTCAGAGATAAATAACATGAATAAATAAAAAACCCCATCATGACAGTCGTTTTTTTGTGCAGTGAAGAAAAGGATAATGAAAAGCGACTTCTGTGTTCTAGCAACTTGGAGGCTCTCACTATGTACTGAAAGCTGAAAAAAGTAAGTCTAGATTCCTGAGAAATTGTGAAGTAGCAAAGATAAAAAAAAATTTAACATACTCTAATTCTACAAAAAGAAATAAAAATGAGAAAAGTGGATGCAATGATTTACAATTGAAGATGTGGGAAGTGAAGTTGAAAGTATTTTTATTGTCCCCTCTGATGGACAGACTATAGAAAACTTTTCCTCCTATTATACTAAATGTCTTTCTTGTTACCTTCCAAAATTTCAGCAGTAATGTATGAATAACACCTTGCTTCCAGATTTTTCTTTAATTTGGTTTAGGCACAGTTTAATACAATAAAATAGAACTAGAAAACTTAGAAAAAACCTCAGTTTTAACTGAAGGTATAACAGAATACTGTTTCTTGGAAGAAACTTGGCCCTATGCATAAATTCAACAGAATGAAAAGATTTTGCTGAATATTTTGCTTCATTGGATTATGAGAATCCATCTTTCTTAAAGGGCCCCTCTATATGTTGAAAGGTGTCCCCAGCACCTTCTAATTTTCAGGCTGAACAAGTACAACTGTCTTAGCCTTTCTTCGTAGAAGAGGTGATTCAGCCCTCTTTTTTTATTTTTTTTTTGGTCCTCTTCTGGACCTTGTCTAACAGGTCTCTAACATGTCTTTCCTTTGTCAGGAACCCCAAAGCTGAATGCAGTACTCCAGGTGGGGTCTTAAGAGAATGGAGTAGAGGGACAGGATCACCTCCCTCAACTTGCTGGCCATGCTTCTATCTTTGCAACACAGAATACAATTGTCCTTCTGGGCTGCAAGGCCAGCTTATATGTAATTTTTCATCCACCAGTATCCCCAAATTCTTCTCCACAAGACAGCTTTCGATACATTCACCCTCTAGCCTGCATTGGTACTGTGGACTTCCCCAAATCAGGTGCAGGACCTTGCACTTATCCTTCTTGAACTTAATGGTGTTCATATGGGTCCACTCCTCAAGCCTGTCACAGACCCTCTGGTTGGCATTCCATCCCTCTAGTGAAACAACTGCATCGCTAAGCTTGGAATTATCTGCAAACCTGCAAGTGCTCTCAATGCCACTGCCCATGTTGTTGATGAAGATATGACCTAATATTTATCCTAGTATGGACCTTGAAGGACGCCACTTGTTACTGCTTTCCACTTGGATGCTGAGCAATTGTCCGGAATTCACTGGACTCAAATGTCACTGTTGGGGCGGCCACGACACACACACGGACAGTGCCTCGGTTAAGGGCCAAAAGCTATTTATTGAAGAATAAAACCTCTTTTATACACTTTTGGTATGTTATTATTCATGTTACATATTCATTGGCTGCTAAATTACAACAATAGATTCATTGGCTATATTAACTACAATATACTACCATTGGACACCTATAGCGTAAGCATTCAAGCATTCAGAAAAATAACAGGTGCAGATATGTTGCTGTTTTTCTCCTTCTATTGTTTAGATTTCTTGCTTCTGTTGATACTATATTTTCATGGGTAAAAACTAATTGTTTTTCTTCTCACGGGCTTTTTTCACAAATAGAAGCTAACCATCTCTGAATTAAAATCTGTGAAACCTTCAGACTAGCTGTCGGCCTCAACAGGCAGCCATCCAGCCGGTTCCTTATCCATGTAAGAGTTCATTTGTCAAACCCATGTCTCTCTGATGCAGCAGCAAGGATATTGTGGGGGGACTGTATCAAAGGCTTAGCAGAAGCGTGGATAGATGACATCCATAGCTCTTGCCTTATCCACTGATACATGAGAAGGACGCTGGATTAGTGAGGCACAATTTGTACTTGGTGAAACCATGTCAGCTGTCTCTAATCACTTTCATGTCTTCCATATGTTGTGACATGTATTCCAGAGGGATCTGCTCCATTATCTTATGGGTCATGGAGGTGAGAGGCTGAAAGGCTGAAAGCCTCACATCATATTGGTGAAATGAGTGCCAGAGTAGTTTGTGAAAGTGCTCCAACCACTATAATAACAAAAGTCTGTTTGTTATCATGATCACCAATGCATTTTAAAGAAAAGAAGCCAGCTGTTCTTTATCAGGTGCCTGTCTTCAGAGAAAGGCTAGACAGACTGTCTCCCAAGAAGTCACAGGTGCCTAACTTCCACCATTTCTCTGCTTAGCTAGTGAAGAATGATAGTCATCCAAGATAGTAGCTCCAACTGATAAGAAGTTGTCATTGATTTTCCAAGGTCTGGTATTAGGAGACTTCAATCATTGCACTAAGGCAAGATGCCCAACATCTGTGCTTAACCGAGGTGTCTAGATTGTGGATTTCAGTCAAATACAGTCAGTATACCTACCTACTTGAGTTACTTTTCAATATTATACAATGAGCTTCACAATGCCCCCTACATAACTACTGGAGTATCCTAGCCATTCATAAAAGTCTGGGAAATATGGAAAACCCACATCTCTAAGCTAGCACACAGAAGCCAGGTAAGATATGTCAAGGCATCACAATTATAATTAGAAACATCTGTCTGTATAATTGAATTAACTGCTATTTCTTTTAAAATCTTTAGCCATTTTAGTATGTTGATGATATGTATTTGTCTTTTTTATTAAATTTATTTTTAGTTTTTTATTTTCTCTATCTGCCATTGCTTGACCCTATATAATACCAGATATGTTTATGGGCTGAATCTGCACAGAGCTGGCTCGAGTATTCTGGGAGATACTGTGTCTTTGTAACCTTTCTATGTGTCTTCTGCTCCATATAAATGTAGCAGTACAACTTTCCTGGCACTCGTCCTCGAAATAAGAGTCAGACTGTGCTTTTGCCATGTCTGTGTGTCCTGTGTGGTATATATCCATGTGTATATTTAAAAATATACACATACATGTACTGAAGCTGGCCAAAACCTGTAATTTTCAGAAAAATATCAGCAATATGGGGTTTTTTGGTTCTTTGGGTTTTTGGTTTTTTTTGTTTTGTTTTGTTTTTTTTAAAGAATGATGAAAACTATTTGAAAAATCCTGCTTGGGTTATGAGTATTCAGTCACAAAAATTTTATTCAACCCGCTGTACTGCTAATGACTAGTTGCTAAAGCCAGAATAAGAAATTTAAGCTAACACTGCAGGGTCAATGTTTTTCTTAAGTGAAACAGATGAGACTTAGAATTTCTATCTAACAAACTTAACTCTAAAATCTGTAGTAAAATAAAGCCTGGAATGAAAAAAGTGTATCTAAAATGGTTCAGCTATTTAAAATGAGAAAAGCTGGATCTAAAACACATTGTAAAGACCTTAAAATATAAATAAAATTCCAATATATTTAATTATATGCAATTAAAATAGATTTCAACCCCTGAGCAACATTTGCTTTAAAACACTACTTACAGAGAAATAAAAAATGGTAATGACTTCTAAATACTCCAGTGGAATAATTTAAAAACAATGCAGCGAATTTATTAAATTTGACATGGAAGATAAATATAATTAAATAGGAAAATACTCATTTTGATTTGAGACCTTTTTTTTCAGAAGCCATGCATCACTGATGCACAGCAATTTTCTTTTTAGCATATCTACAGGAAAAGCACAAAAATATGTAATAGCAATGGCATCAGTTTCACTTACATAATTTCAAAACCAACACATTTAGTGTTATCTAGTCAAAGTAGGCTAATTGTTCCTACTCTGTTTATTGGAAATTCATTAAAGAACAGGAAACAAAGATGGACAATATGTAAGATGAGCAGAAACAGATTCAGAATAATCCTAGCCCCAGTGGTACCCATTTTAAGAAACATACTGGTATAGTCAGTTATGCAAAATTTGTCTCCTGTGTAGAACACAGGAATAATTTTGAAATCACAATGAAATATAGAATTATAGAACAGCCTAGGTTAGAAGGGACCTCAAAAAATCGTCTGGTTCAACCTTTGGTGGGAAAGAGATCCTTGATGAGGTTACCTAGTGCACCTTTCACTTGCACCATGAAAAACTCCAGTGAAAGGCTCTCTCCGATGTCTCCAAGTAGGTTCTTCCTCTGACTGATTCTTCTTAAAAAGAAAAAAAATTCGATCTTATTTTGAGATGAAACTTCTCCAGGAGCAACTTTTACTCATTTGCCCCTTGTCTTCATGTGACTTACTGAGAACAGAGTGCTTCCATCTTCTTTGTAGCTCCCCTCTAAGTACTGGAATACTATGATAAGGTCCTCTTAAGCCTTTTCTTCTCCAGGGAGAAGAGACTTAACTCCTTCAATATTTCATCATAAGCCAGGTTTTACAGTCATTTGACTATTTTGTGGCCTTCCTCTGAAGTCTCTCCAGTTTATCTGTGCCTTTTTTGAATTGTTGGGCCAGAACTGGCCGTATCTGATATGTTACAAGTGAAAGGAAAGAATCTAAAAATCAAAGTATCCTGGAAATGTAGAGATTTTGTTTTAATAAAATTTTAAGATTTACCTCTTGATTTACTAATATACAGCGTCAATGCTATTCCTGTCTACTGAACTATTCAACCTTACTTGCTAAGCAAGTAGTTGTCAGTGTTATAGTGCACCCCCAAGCAATGTCTTTACATCTGCAGAGTGACACAAAATAAAATGAAATGTTACACAGTTCAGCAGGATGTGTTGTAATTCTCTTGTGGTGTTTTAAAAACAATGCAAATAAATGTTCATGTCAGGAAATTGCTAACTAGTCATTGTTTGAACTGTGTACCTGTTCCTTAGAATGATTTACATTTAATACAATCAAAAAAAATTTATTCAGTTAAGTAGTTTGCCACCTTGTATTTAATATTTAATGATAAGAATAAACAAAT
Organism: Pachycephala philippinensis; assembly: GCA_013397055.1. NCBI lineage: Eukaryota > Metazoa > Chordata > Aves > Passeriformes > Pachycephala > Pachycephala philippinensis. Next base: position 273,963 of record VWZT01000763.1, read on the forward strand.
GCTTATTTTTATACCTCCCATCTATACATAGATGCGTAGATCTGTAAATTTACAGACACCCACATAGATATCTGAGACTTCCAAACTATTCAGGATCAAATATTGATTTTCTTAAACTTCTAATGTTTGCTCACTTGGGGTCTTTCAGGAAAGAGTAGCTCAAATTAACTTTCAGAGTAAATAAATTCAACTATCCTAAATAATTTCCTTAATATTTTTTATAGTGGATTACTGAGGCTACTTCATAAAGTTAGATAAATTACATTTCTGTATGAATTTAATCTGGTTTAAGTAATCCAATTTAAATTCATGTTTCTAGTTTGAATATTTTTTCCTGAGCCTCTCAGTGTAGCCACATCCAAGAGCACAACTAGAGTAAACTGAGGAACCCTTTACACATGGATTGGGATAACTGTGCTGGTTTTAATCCAAAGAATATAAGAAGTGCTCAGCTATATTTTCTCTCGCAAAATATGAATAAAATTGGTCAGAACATATAGACCATTAAAATTTTGGTTTCAATAGAATGTTTTCTAAGAAATTCAGAGTTAATAGTATGAAGTCACTGTAAAATGAGTATTGAATTCAGTCTGATTAAAATTTTACACAAGAAAAGTATTATATATTCTAAATTTGTTTCATATTCGAAGTACAATGGTAAAAAAAATTAATATTTAACATCCTTAAAATGGTTCTCAACATTTCTACAGATCTCAGATACATTTAACCATAGCATTCATAATGTGAAAATTTCAAGTGTTGTGTATCACTAAATCCTACTACAACTTCATCAAAGATTAAAAAGAAAAACAACAGAAAAATGCTTCTTTCTCAAGAAAAAAATCTAGTTTTCCCCAGTTACTTTAGTAAATCCAGTTAGCCAGTGATGTTTGCATGTTTTTTATTCATGGACAATACTGAAACTGATTATTTTTTACAAATGTTCCCTAGAGGAGATGCTGTTCTTAAAATAGGTAAAGGAAATTAAGATGCCTCTGGTATATGATCTGTGACTGTCTGGGCAGGTAATTTTCATAGATTTCCGGTTTCTGCCACCTGATTCAGTCATCTTTTCTCAATAGTTATTTGTCTATAAAAATCCCCATGCTACTAAATGTCCCAAACTTTCTTCTTCGCTCTGATTCTTAGGTGTGATATCTGGTTTGTGTAAGGGTATTTTCCATTCTGGCCATTTTGCCCCTATATTGAGTGCTTGAACTTTTCTTAATTTTCAGCATTGTTTGGCTGCCATTGATTATTATATCTGACCTCTAGCTGCTGATTGAGAAGGTGAAGTTCTCCTACAGCCTGTGTGTCTGATTTATCAAATATCTTGAATGCCTTGGATGCTCAGAAAATTTTATATGACAATAGATGAACATATTTGAGCAGCTAAATATATCCCCTGGAAAATCAGATTATCCCAGCAATTTAGACACAAATTTTAGAATGACACAGAAAACCTATATGCTCATTTATGCTTATATCAGCTCAGAAACTGCATATGCCCATTTCTGTTTATTAACTGCAATGAGAGATTAGGGTGGGTACCTGAGATTTAGACCTCTAACTTCAGGTACTTAAAATTGCATGTATGAATTCTATTTCCACTTTCAAAATGAATGCTGAACTAATTTAGCTACTCTGAAATAGCATTCAAAATAGACATTGAAATATACTAGGGTGTTCAGAAAGACAGAATACTATTCTCAACCTGACATAGTTATTAACCCCAATTTGTCACACTGCTCACATGGTTTATAAGGGTTTACATTGTTATCTTTTGTGTTCTTCAGTATTGTGACAAAAACCTGCAGAGAAAAAAAACCCCAAACCACCACAAAAAAACAAACTGCCAAAAAAAAAAAAAAAAGAAGGAAAGGCTCCAGAGAATGATAGTATGGTATGGAATAATAATCACAAGATCTTTCTGACCCTTCACAGACTTTTCTTGGTTGAGTTAACATACGAGTTATTTATGGTGGTATCATAAGGTACATTTTGGGTAGGAGTTATGTTGAGATGTGTGACACAAAGCAATCAGATTCTTGAAGCTACTTTTGCTACCTCTACAGGTGTGTTAGTGCAAAAGTAGAACTTCTCTGATGAAATAGAGAATACCTAACAGTTTCCACCTAAGGGCGTTAAGTGAGCTGGCTGATATCATTGTGAGGCCACTCTCCATAATCTTTGAGAAGTCATGGAGACATCCCAGAAAATTAAAAGACTAATGCTACCTCCATGTACAAGAAGGGCTTAAAGAAGGATCCAGGAAATTATCAGGCCCATCACTCTTACTTCATTCCTTGGGAAAAGCTATGGTACAAAACCTCCCAGAGGTTATCACAAGGCATATGAAGCACTTGTTTGTTAAAGCCTGCATGGATTCACCAAGGGAAAATTGTGCTTGACAAACCAGATCATCTTCTATGACAAAGTAATCTGCTTGGTTGATGTTACATGACGAGTGGACACTATCTACCTGGATTTCTTCAAGGCTTTTAATAGATTTTCCCACAAGCTTCTCCTGGAGGAATGGATGTGTTATGGTCTAGACAAGTGTCTGCGCGATGGGTGGGGAATTGTCAGGCTGTACCCAGAGGGTGGTGGTAAATAGCTCTTTTTCAAACAGGCAGCCTGTCACAGGTGGGGCCCCCCAGGGATCAATATTTGACCCAATGCTTTTTAGTATCTTTGTAAATGATCTGCATGATGGGATCAAGCGTCTGTAGGGAGGTCCTTTGAATCCATTTTCTTCATGATGCAGCAGACAAATCTTTAGACTTCACTGTGTCATACCATGGAAGGAGAGAGAGAGAAAGGTGGATGAAAGTAAGTTTTTTGTGTTGGGGCTACTTTGATAACAGAAAAGTTGGAACTTAGGTATATGGAGTCTTTTTCTGGAAACAATAACAATACTGTGATATTGACTTCAGATGATCACTTTAAATGTTTAGCTTTTTTATTTTCTTATATTTTTCCAGTATAAAAGCTGTGAATGTCTACTTCAGCAAATATGTTTGAACCTTTACATATCTTTCACTTCTTGTAGTCATTTATGACCATAGCCAGCCTACACCCCATTTGTTTAATTTGATTTGAGCTTTTCTGGCGGCAGTGGCTTGTCTGGATTCAAGATCATGCAATATTACAAACATTTTTGCTTTTTTGAGATAAGCTTTGGTTTTATTAAGATTCTACTGGATAAACTAATGTAGCTCTGGCTTCCTTTTATTGATTAAATCTTGTGGCCTTTCTTGAAAGAGGGAGAGAGACTTTTTTACAAGGACTTGTAGTGGTCAGATGAGGGGCAAAGATTTTACACGGAAAGAGGGTAGATTTAAACTAGATTTAAGGAAGAAATTCTTTATGTGGAGGTTAGTGAAACACTGGAACAGACTGCTCGGAGAAGTTGTGGATTCCCCATTCTTTGAAGTGTTCAAGGCCAGGCTGGATGGAGCTTTGGGCAAACTGGTCTAGTAAAGGATGTCCCTGCCCATGGTAGGAGGGTTGGAAGTAGATGATCTTTCAAGGTCCGTTCTAATACAAACCATTCTATGATTCTGTAATTCTATATTCTAAATATCTCCTGCCTTTAACATTTCAGAAAGCAATGCTACTTAGATTTTCATATAGGTTTTAATTTGTGTGGGTGTTTGTATCAGGAAGTACATATGTTAAAGCATAGTTTTATGGACTCAGTAATGAAGTCCTAGCAGTATCCTAGCAATGTCCTACTGATTTGAAACAAGATTTTAGTTTACAGTTAATGTTCTTGTAAGAACTTATAAGAACTTCAATAATCGTGTCTAGATGAGCAGAACAAGTTGTTCAGCGATATTTTAAACCGCAAGACCAAATTCTTCTTCCCATTGTTAAAGGCAAAGAGTGGGGAATTGTGCTGTATGTAAGGGACTGCATGGAACTCTGCCTAGGGACAGGAGCTGAGCCACCTGAGACCTGGTGAGTGAGGATTAGGAGGCACTCTTAGCACATCATTGTGGGTGTGTGCTATAGACAATCTGACAATGAAGAACAGGTGGATGAGGCCTTCTTCAGATGAGGACAGGGATATCTGCTGAAGGGAAAAAGTCAGCAGGATGATGACTGCCTGACACATGTGCCAAGCAGCTAACATTCTGGACCTCATATTTACTAACAAGATGAGAAGGCTGGAAAGGCCTTATCTGTAGTTACCATGAGATTGTGTTTATAATCTTGAGAAGAGGGAGCAGGATCTCGGTCCTGAATGTCATAAGACCAGACTTTGGCCTATTCATAAATCTGTTTGGAAGAATCTGAAGGAATATTGTTCTGAAAAAATGAGAAGTAGAAGACAGCTGGTTGATTTTCACGGATCAAGAACAATCCATCCTAATGAGAAGCAACTCAAACAAAGACAACAGGATGTCTGGATGGATGAACAAGCACTAAGCTTAATGTAAAAAGGAAGCATAAAAGTAATACATTTGGGTACAGGTGACCAGGCAGAAAAATTGAGACACTCTCCTAGCATGCAGGAGTGCTGTTGAAACAGAGAGCTTCATTCTTCCCTTTCTCTCTTTTTTTTTTTTTTTCCCTGTAAGGTTATTCAAACACTGGAACTCCTGGAACTGGTTGATCATAATGGTTCTGGAGTCTCCATTCTTGGAGACATTCAAAACCTAACTGGAAAAGGCCATGGAAAACCTCTAGCTGAACTTGCTAGATAGCCAACAATAACTTCCAGCCTTTAGCATTCAGAGATTCTATGACACTGTTATTGGATGTGTATTTAACTTTTCTTGACCCAGGTGGAGTTAGCCTATTCAGCCAGGAAAAATTAAAAATGCCAGCAATAAGCCACAACTCTGCTTTTATAGTCACATTTTTAACCATATACTGTTATATTTTACAGTCTTTGGAAATACATGGTAGTATTTTCTTAAAAATTGCATTAATATAGAAAAAAATGAGAGAGAAATGAAAATAAGAAAGCGTGAATGTGAGTTGTCAGATTTCATGCTGGAAAACACAGAATAAGGTCAACAAAACTGCCAAGGTCTGGTAAGCTGCTGAGCTATTCAGAAAGACAAATTGCTGACCATATTGCATTTTATTGGATATGTGACACCCAGTAGGAAAGTCCTGCTCCACCACATGCAAAATGGAACTGATATAATTGTATTGTTCCCTCTTGTGTTGAGGGACAGCCAAATTCCACCCACCATGTAACACTTTTAACAAACTCCTCCTTTTTTTTTCCCCTGATTCTGAGGTCCTCAGTTTCAATGTGTTTTGCCACTTTTAGAAATCTGTTACTGAGTTCCTTGGGCAAAATTCTGCATTTCCAGTTCAACTATGATTCTCAATTCAGGCTTTCCAAGCAAATTCATTGAACCTGTGGGCAGAAATACGAATGTCTGCCCAAAACAAAAAAGGCCTAATGCAATGAGAAAGGGTTGCCATTTGGTCCTGCTTTCCAGGTTTGGCCAGAGACACATCTTCTGGCATGGCACACATTGTTGGCTTCAAATAGAGGGGTTACAGCTCTGAGAACCAAGATGTGCTCTCAGTGGTCTAAGTATAAATGGTGCTTCTGGGGAGGTAGGTAGCTAGACTAGATATCATTTTGTACAAATTTGGCATGTGCTGAGGAAATACCGTCTCACAAAAATGTCAAGAAAACTATGGAATTTGGTGGCATGCCTCAAGTCTTCGGTACCCTTTTGAGCTCAGACAGTCCTTAATTCTTGTCTGGTTGTTACTTAAAGATTTTTTATTCAGGATACCTGTTTGTCACTTTATTTAATACTGCTGCGCTCATTTACTTTAATAAGGAGTCTGTGGGGAATGCGTAACTATAATATTTTCTTTATTTTTTCCCAAAGCAACAGAATTCCACATGGATATAAATTGTAAATCTATTGTTTTGGTTTGGTTTTTTTTCTGTTCTGATGAAACTTATTTTAAATTTGACACTTTTTTCTTCCTATTAAATACATTTATTTTGTTTCTAGATCTATAAGAATAAACATTTTATATCTTGCAACAAAAAAAATACCATCTCTGTTTTTACAACAAATGCCCGTGACATTGAGCAAATGTATTGATTTCTTCAGCACTTTCTGTAATTTTTATTTTATCCTCTTCCATATTGAACTCTGTTTCTAGTTAATTTATGCATGAAAATAAGCTTATTCAAAGAAAAAAAAAACAACTTGAATAATGCAGAATGTATTATTAGCAGAGTTATTACAGGTAACCAAGTGATTAAATTGGTCTGGCAGATATTAGTAAATACTCTCTAAAACTAGTCAAAATAAGTATTTGACAAAAATATTTATATCAATCAATGCTACTGACACTAGGAGTGATTTATGTGAAAATTATTAAAGTATGTAACTGAGATCAGAGTCTGGGATTTCAGTTTTAACTTCTTTCCCCACCCCCACCTTGTGATTTTTGTGGATTTAATAAATCTGTTGTAGATATACATATAAATACAGGGATAATAAAATTAAGATCAGCTTTGAAAATATAGTTTTGTATAATTTGTAATTTAATTGCTGGTTCAAATTTTTAATAGAGCCATCCCATGATTGTTAAAGCTCTGTAACACCTTATTTCAAGTTCAAAATCTAAATATGGATTGTATTTTAGAACTGGAATTGCAGGCTGATGAGACATTTCATTTATAAAACTGCTGACAGAAACATACCTGTGGCAGTCTGGCTGTAAACCTTCATTATATTATGATATTCTGTACTTCTATGAACAAGAAAATGGTCAGGTTTGGTTTTTTTTTTTCCTCACGTAGGGATGGAGCTCTCTGTCTTTCTTTTTCCTTAAATTTGTTTTTGTTGGATCATATTTATTAGGTTAGACTACATTTCTTGAGAAAAATCCAGTAATATTAGCCTGCATGTTAAAAGTGATATTAGATTAGCAACATTAAAAAAAAAAAGAAGGAGTGTAGTGATACGTATGTTGACATACTCCTTTTATCTGCAGATGTAAATTTTGGGGGTGGAGACAGAAAGCAGAGTGACAGAAGGAAGAGGAGGAGATGAGAGACATTAGAGACTGGATAGTGATGTTCCTGAGCCTTCATAAACTGGAGGCATGTTCAAAGCTCTGCCTCTGCCATTGGTCATTACTGATTTCTTGGGAACTTGGACATACATTCAGGACTCCCCACTGGCTGACATTGGACAGTCCAGAAGCTCTCTTGACTTCTGTCTCTTAAAGGAACCTGAAACATAACTGAAAATTCTGGAGCTAAACTCCTAAACTGTAGGTACTGCAGCACCAGGCTTAACTGCTTCACTTTTTGAATCTGTTGATATCTGTCTTAAGTCCCAATTTTTAGAGGGTCATCTCCAAAGGTTGTGTTTATCTAAAGATGAAAACAGGTAACCAGACTTCTCCTTGCTCCTCACTCCTGAAATATCTAGACCCATTACTTACCCTACATGACCTTGAGCATTACTCAGAGCTGCCAGCTGCCACCCTAACATGACCTGGTGTCCTAAAGGCGTCAGCTCTCTGTGAATGTCTTGGATGACTTGGATCCTCTTATTAAGGATGAGATGTTTATAAATAAGCAATTGAAGTGAGTCTCCAGCAGGTGTGACATTTCCTCTTGGAGCAATCTAAATATAGGCGAGTGCAGAACAAACACCATGGTGTAGTTACTCGTTAATCCATAGGTGTCTAATGTTGTGGGAGATGTGCCGTATTGGCTGTTCTGCCTAAAGGTCTGCCACCACTTCAGTACAATGCAGGTAGCCCAAAGGCACTGCACCATGTCCCACAGCCCTGAGTGTATGCCTCTTAAAACCTAAGATGTCCAAAAGGGCATCGATGCTTGTTTTTGGCCAACTGCACTGTCTAATTTTAGGTGAGGATAGTTGTACAGACTCCACTGACTAGAATTTGTTGTGTAAGAATCCTAGATTCCGATCTAGTATCTCCTATGCAAACATGAGTGTAGCTATTTAGTATTAAGTATATACAATCTATAGTTGACATTTACCTCTCTGATTTTCAAAGTATCTACATACTGAAAACTTCCAGGACAGCTGCTTGAATATCTCTGAAAATTCCATTTCCCATGTAAATACACTTTAAAAAATGGAATAAACACATATTGAGACATAAGCCAGAATGGGAAAAAAGTAGACCACTCTCATTTTTACATTCTTTTTAATTCTATATATTTTTATTGTAATCTTAGCAAAATGCTAGAGAAACAATCCATAATTAAAAAAGAAAAATCACAAAGAACCTCAATCAGCCAACCAACCAACCAACCAAAACTAAACACCAAAATGGAAAGTTCATTATCTGCAACTGTAGTTTAGTGTTTGTTGTTAAGAAGCATTTTTCTTTCTGAACTGTGTCATGTTTCACTTGTTTGCTTTGCTTATCACAAGTAAAGCATTAGGAATAGCATATTGCATAAAAATATATTCAAACACAACAAATGGGAAAATGAATACTCAGTACGGAGGAACTATTGAAGAGAGAGTTTTCTGTACATAAAAATCTTTGAGTCAAATTCTGTTGCCACCAACTTTATTAATTTTTGGTTTACAGTATTTGTATTGACTATTAGATGATACTGTAGACAATAGTAGTTATCCGTGCCTTAAAATAATTGGATGTTTTTTGTAAAAAAAGAATTTCAAAAATCTAAATTCGAATTAGCTCAAGCTAAATTATTATTATTTCTTTATTAGATACTTACATCTCATTTCCCTTTTGGTTCTTAGAAATACTGCTGTCTGGCAGTACGGTAATTTTTTGTGTTCTTTTTGCTTTTCCTCTTTTGCTTCTCCTTCTCTTCTCCTTCCACTTATTAATTTTCCATTTTAATTTTCACTTTGATTTCTTATTTTTTCTTTTTAATTTTTTCCTTCCCCACCCACATTTTCCTTCCTTCCTTCCTGCCTTCCCTCCCTCCCTCCGTCTCTTCACTCTCTTCCTACTTTGTACCCTCACACTGTCGTTCCCTCTTTCTCTCCTGTATCTTTGGTGGATATACACCCTTTTTTGTTTGTTTGTCGATGGTTACCCCATGCAAACATGAACCGTGTTATTTATTAGCTGTGTCTTCAGGTGCTGAATATCTGAAACATTATCTCTGAAACATTATTTCAGAAATCCTTAAATATTCCTGTTGTTATTTATAGCAAGCAGTTTACTAATGTGGACTGAATGCAATATTTGCATATATAAATTTTTAGGAGTGTCACTTAATTGAGTGTAAGGTGTCACTATGGCATAGCATTGTCTTAACACAGTGGAAATTTAAGCCATTTGTGAGCTTCTGAAATTAATTTATTGGATTTTTTTTTCAATTTAAAATCAGATTTTCTTTGTAACAGCAGTTCCATTGTTTCCAAAAGGCATATAAGCTTGGTAAGCTCTTTTTTTGTGTGTGTGAACTGGATGTAACACTTACTGTCTTTTCAAATATGAACTGATACGAAGACTTAATATTCTGTAGTACATACTCACTGATATCTTGGGTAAGTCGGAATCTAGTTCAGCTTAAAATGCCTCCTGACTTCCACAGAGTCATACCACCATGGCCTCAGAAAGGATCAGAATAGTAGTTATCTTTTAGCATTCTGTGTTTTTGTCAATGGTGATGCAGAAACATCTTTTTTGATTATCAGCAGTGACAACCAGGAGAAACTTGCCTGGGCTTGCCACATACATCTACTTCAATTCCCTGGCGAAGGAGTGTCTGAGGCACGCCTTCCTAACGTCTTTAGTAGTGTGTCCTGAAATGGAGATGAGGTGCTCTGTATTAGTGAGGATAGATGTTGACAAACTGAGATTTGCTTGGGAAATTTATTAGGAGCACATGAAATCTTACACAGTTTATATATATAAATACATATTTATAAATTTATACACAACTTTTTATATATAACAAATTTTTATATATAGCTTTATAACTATATGTATATCCTATAGTTATATATGTACATACCTCTTGGTATAAATTTACTACCTCTTGCTTGTGTTTGCCCCAGATACAGAAAGCAAATAGGACTTGACATGCATATGAGGCATAGCAAATTTCAAGATACTCTAAGGATGCAGATTTTTAGAGTACTTAAGTTATTTTTTTTAACTGCAAGCCCTCCTTGGTCATAACTATAATGACATTGCTGCTCTGCTATAATATCTCATGGGTTGTGTGAGGCTTAGGGTGTTGGTATAATCCCTGATTTCAGAATTTGTCTACTCTGTGTCTGCTGGCTCTAAGCAAACTGAACGATGCTGACTTGTATTTCTGATTTTAGTCTTACTCTAGAATTGAATTTACTCTTCATCCTGAGTTCTATTACTGTATTTCAAACCACATTTATTTCCAGTAAAGATGTGCAAGGTAAGGTATGTGTGTGTGGAGGATAGCTGGGGATGGGTAAAGAAATGGAGGAAATTACTTTTGTAATGGTTTCTGAATGTCAGGATGCTTCTGCTAATATAGCTGTATTTCAATTTCTGCTGAAGTTCACTGGAAAGGAATTTACTTGAAACAGTTTTGTCCAATGCTTGCCACATTACTGTAATGTAAACTTGAGTGTCTTTTATAAATTGTAGGGTTAACTGAATTTCTAGCAGTTGAATAGAGAGTACTTACTACAAAACTGCTCATCTATGAGTACTTGTCAAGCCTAAATCCTTGGTAATATTTTCCAGCTCAAAACATTCTGCCGCGTGTTTAGACACCTTGTGTTTTGGTGCTGATGTATAACAGTAGGCATGGCACAACACTGCTCATTTGCTGCATTATCTTTTAAGTGATATGATAGACTGAGTCTGTCTCTCTGACTAACATTATCCCACAGCTCAATTAAAAATAAAGTGCAATTCTTGTGATCTTTGAAAGTCACAACTGGTCTGTTTTTCCTCTCATGGGCAGGTTTCCCCAAATAACTCTGGCTTCTAAACTTCAAACCTTGTAATTATTTTTCCCCCATCAATATCTAAGTCTTTGTCAACTTTACCCTGTAAAAAGAGAATATAAATTTTCTTATATTTGTGAGGTTTACAAGTTGAAATCAAATATAGTAATTGAAGTCAGTGGGGCTTTTTGCCACCTGGTTTTCTTCCTCAAAATTTTACTTCTGGCCAAAGACAGAAATCATCATGTTGGCAATCCAGGCTCCTAACAGAACAGCTGTTAAGAAAGGTGATAAGAAAATGGAATTGTTAAATCCTTACATTCTGGGGTTTTTTTGAACAAAAAGCACGTTCAGCACTGAAGTTTTGTGCTATTCTATTGTCCTTGCTAAAGTTCTTTGCTTTATTGTTCAGAAAACATGTATTTCAAACTATGTCTGAAAAAAAAAAAGAAATAGTTTGTTTCAGTGAACATGCAGGACACCTCATTGCAATAATACTTAAACTTAGTTTTATTCTGTTTTCACACTTGGTCTCAAAGTGTTTCTGTTCAAGAAAGATTTGTTTCTTACTGGAACAAATTTCAGTTCTCATTGGAAATTTATTTTTAGGAAAGTTATTTTGAATCAATGAAAAACAGTAAATATCAGAAAAGGAGTAATTCTTCTGAACAGTCAAGTTCAGTCAAACCAAGGAAGCCTTTTTATCAAACAGATATAGGAACTTGATTAGCTCATAATCTACGGCTTTTTTTTTTTTTTTTTAAGCTCTAATCAAACAAACTTTTAAAACAAATTCTTATAAGACATGTGTAAAGTTCACTTCAAGTCCAAACAGGTAAATACTTTGGCAAGTTATTTTCACCATGTTGTTTATAATAGATGCACCATTGGCCCAACATGTCTACTTCAGACCCTTTGACATTATAAAATATATAAGAGGTGATTTCCTATAGACTTGGACAGCATTTTATCTTCCCAAATCAACCATTGAACAAGTAAGTGTGTATTTCAAGGCAATTCCCTGCCTTTCAGAGGTCAGCGTAGTTCAGCGACATTAAACTTCTGTTTCTGAAGTGCTTTGAAATACCTCAGGAAATAAGTAGGAAAGAATCACTGTTAGGTGGTGTGGTTTGTGTTGGGATTTTTTTTGTTTTGGTTTGGCTTGTTTTTCTTCTTCTGAACTGGAATCATTAGAAAAGAAAAAGTGTCTTCTTTGCTGTCTTTGTGAGAGATCCATCTGTTGTCTTACTAGCACAGTATGAACCACAGTCCAGTCACATATATATATTTCGAAAACGCAGGCATATATACACACCAAAATAGATAATCCAAATAGATTGGATTAAGAAGACTAATTAAAACCATAAAATTTTGATAAAGAAGAAGTGGTGTTGGATTTATGTTTTCTGGTAGAACGGCTATTATAGGTCTTTGGAGAAAACTTTTTATGAAACATTTGTGAGTGTTACATTGGATTTGACACAGGTTCAACCAATTTTAATTTATTCATAATGAAAACTGTAGTCTCTTGAAAAGAATACAGCTGCACATTTTCAGCAATCAAACTTTTGTTATTGTCTATGAACTTCAGTTAATTAAATGTGCATAATAGCAGAGATTTCCATTTTAAGATCTTATGTGCTGCAGGAAATAGAAATAGAAAATAAGATGATAAATCCTGGGTCCCTATAAGTCTCATTATTATATGAACTGAATTTATATGAATTTAAAATAGCTGGAACTTAACTGGACTGTGTTCAATGTTCTAATAATGTTTAAACACTTAATATAGTCTCAGCTTTTATCATTTTAAACACTTAAAAATGTTACTTCAGACTTTCATTTGTTTTGTCCATACAGATGTAAATAAACAAACCCATGGAATATAATGTGGAAACAATATCTAGTGATATATCTGTGTGAGACAACTTTTTATCCACCGCCAAGTAAAACAACTCCTATTATTGACAATAAACAACTTATTACCTACTTCCTGTTTTTTCTCCTGCTAAATCAGAAACAGTGCTATCTCAGAATGTATGAAATATAACACTAAGATTTTTTTTATCTCAGTTCTAAAGGAAAATTAATAGAACATATAATTTTCTCTAAAATAATCTAAATTCTGTGTCTGCTCCTGTCTCATTCATTGTTACTCTCAGGAAGTTGGGGAAATTAGGCTAGAATGTCCCATTTTTAAATAATGACTTGAACAGGTCTGACTTGCATTATCTATCTCCTTTCTTTGCTTCCTTTTATAATAAAATATTCTTGTCCTATGCTTATTAATTTTATATGTGGGAATAATTGAGATAGGTGTATGAAACTTGACACCTGCATGAACTCTTCTGTATTTTTGAGTCATGATGCAGCTGAAGACATCAGCAAGAAATATCACTTCTTTTTGTTAGCCTCTGGCAGATTTAATAAATATCCTCTTTACCTGAACCAGGATGACCTTTTTTCCATCATGTAGGGAATTAACTACCAGTGATCATCCCAGGACTCTAGTTCATTAAAAAGCACAAGGATGATGAGATGTCTGATTAAGTTGTTACTCTAAAACCAGGGTGGACTTAACATTAAACATGATAGTACAGTTTTGGGTAAAAATGCATCTCATCAGATGTCTGTTGACCAGAATGTGGGTTAATAAGTGCAGAGATAAATTGACTACACCGTTCAAAAATCTAAATTCCAAGTCATGATTTGAGGACTTTTTGGTTTCAGATAAATATGTTGAGAAAGCGTATAGAACTCATCAACCAAAGCATTAGTTTTACTTACAGTTTCTGGGGAATTATTCATTGTGCTGAATTTAAAGCTAATATCTTAATATCCAAGACAATTACATCATGGCTTTTCAGTCTGACTGTTAGTCACAAATGCAGGCTGCAGGTTTCTATAAAATTAGAACTTTCTAAGATTTATTATAGTCTTCACCATTCATAAAAACCTTTCTGTTAAGCTCTCCAACAACATGCTGTATTTTGGCAAGAAACCAGCAAGTTATGATAGCTGCCTGGTATTAATTAATAATTTAGCATTTACAATTGTCCTGGCTTTTATCCTAGAAGTGCTTTTTTTTTTTTTTTTTGTGAGCCTTGGCAGTTTATTAGCAGATGCACTGCAGGCAATTAGAAGATGTCATCTTCATATGGCTTTGCTGCTCATTCACCTATTTAATAAAGCATTTTTATTGCTTGAATTTGGCTTGTGTTGGAACAGGTACAAAAATATTTGCATCTCAAGTAAGATATAAATGCTTTACACCAGTTTCCTTGCCATAGGAAATATATGTATTGAAATAACTGGTTTTTTAATGGGAATACTGAACATGAAGGAAGAGATTGAATCTTTATTTGATTTCTATAGCACACACTAAGACTTAAAGTCAAAAGAGGTTATATGTGACAGCCTAGTAATTTATCTATCATTTTGAATAAAACAGTTTGAAAATTATTTTGTTGAATAGCTTCAATTGTTTTAGGTTTTAGTTAGCAGTGGTGTTCTGGATATTTTTCTCCTCTCTCATTTCTTTTGTGTCTAGTATCTGAAAGATGAGAGAACAAGCCACTACACAGTGAATAAGTTAAGATGTATTTATCATATATGAAGAGCTCAGAGAAATATTTGCGGATTCCTAAATATTCCAAACATTTCAAATGTTCAGACTTATTTTAAACATGTTTTGAAAATTCTTATTTTAAATTACTTTGGTATACTTTCTGTTTAAATTTGATTGTATGTTATTTTTCCCACAGAGGATATTTCCCTGCCATGTTTGGGAAGGTATTTGAGGCACAAGCTTATTGACATGAGTTAGGGTATATTGCACACAGAAAAAGCAGTTTGCAGTTCTTGATACAAAACTTAATGATTTCCTGCTATGCATTTCAATACACGGTGTATTTTGAACTGTTACTCTTAAAACCATCTTTTTAAGTGTGATCCATCCATATTATATACGTGTACTATGTATACATAAATGAAAAATTAACAATTGTTTAACACTTGATAAACTACCTGCAAAGTCAGTTTTAACATAACACGTAGCCCCAAATACTTGTCAAAATACAGTTTTAAAGTAAAAAACCAGCAAAAAACCTCTCTTTAAATCCCTACGATCTTATCTAATGTATGTAAATATAAAGGCAATCAAAATCTACTGAATGATGACTATGGAAACTGACAGTGAATGTTTGCTTTAGAATACTTGGCCAAATAACAAATAGAGAAATTCTAAACCTCATATTTTTGTGATCTGCAGAGGTCATTTTACGGAAGAAAACTGAAACATTTGTTGTATAACTAGCTCAGGTAGTAAAAAAATCCACACATATTTTCTTTTATATTCATTCTCTAAGAATGCTTTATGATTTCATAATTGTAGAGTCTTATGAAAATTACTCTAAGTTTTACAGAGCAAATGAAAAGTACAGTTTAATGTATGCCAGTGACCTCACAGAGAAAATTGAGTAAGCAGAGAGCAGTAACCTGGAAATACTGAAGAAATTGTTAGTTGCAATTAAACTTCAGGATGAATATAAAACTCACAAACACAACAAATGCATTTTTATTTATATGTTCAAGACAGGAGAAGTGATGAAAAATATTGTTTCTTAGTATTCTCTTTGGATTTACAGTGGCAGCTACATGAAACAACTTGTGGTACATGAAAATGTAAGCATAAGAAATTTCGTCTGGAGAAGCCGTTACTTGGTTGGTATATACTCCCTTCTGACTAACTCAAGAGAAGGAATTTTCCACACCTACTTGTAGAGGAGTTCTTGGTCCATTGTCCCTCACCTCTGTTACTATGGGACCAAACGAGGGAAGCTGACATGAAAACTTGCCTCAACTTCAGGACTTTCTACAGTTTTACCCAGACAGCATACAGTAAGACCTAAATTTGACCTAATTTTAAACCAATAATTTTATTGTTTCCTGAAGTAATGGTTAACAGTTTTTTTTGCAGTTCACATTGGATTCATATTTTTGTTCTTTTAGTTTCTGAAGAAGCACAAATCTCTGCATTTGTTGCAACATTCTGTGTCAGAAAAAAATAAAGCCCTTTCATGTTTCACTTACTAAAGAAACAGACTGAATGGAAATATACTGATTTAGCTACCAGTATTTTAAATACTTTCATTACAATATATTTGTCTAGACTAGTAAATTTTTCAGGAACACATCATGGTTCTGCTTTGTCCTGTTCTTTCTTTCATGATGAATGACAACTCTTCCTGACAGACAGATTACGCAAAAATAAAAAGCCACATGTTTAGATTACTGGGGTTTTTTTTCAGGATATAAAAAATCATAAAAACAAAAAATACCAAAGCCCTCTGCATTATTCTTTGTTTTGAAGACTAACAATCCATTCAAGCACACACAAAAGTGAATCCATCCCCCAGATGTTTCTATCTAAAAATTAGATATCTAGCATAATCTGATTATAAATTTGTATGCACGAAACTAAGAGAAAACAAAACAAAATGCATTACAATTAAGAAATAAACAAACAGTGAGAATTATTCTGAATTAGATGCAGTCATTGGATTTTTCCCATGTTGTCTAAAAAAGCATTGTTTTACTGTAAAACATGCAAAGTGGAAACAGAAGCAATAGGGTAAAAAACCCAAGCAAATCCAGTTGTAAACCAGTAAGTATGATGTAAAAAACATACACGACAATAGTGGTAGGTTTGCTTGAGGGCTCTCTCCTACCTATAAGCGGTAGTTGTTCCACACAGCTGACAGACAAAACATAAAACTTGAGTTCAGTAACTAATTTTTAAGAATGGTCCTTGAACGACGAGTCCAGCAGAGAAGTGAAGTAATAATTGGAAAGAAATAATTCTGTAACGCTTCGGTTCCCTTATTCAAAATCAAGGAATGGAAAAAGAAAAAAAAAGATTAAGAGAGGGAAATCATCTGATTGTTACTTCAGAATAATCTTTGCATGGATTAATTGAATTCCTGTGTTGAAGATGCAGCTAAGAAAATGTTGCTTAGTGGCTCAAAGGAGAATTTTTTCTCTCTGTGTGTATATGGTGTATGTACATATGCAAAAACTACAGTGGCAGAACAAAACCAGTTATTATGCCTTTCTTTATCTCAAAAAAAGCTCATCATAGAATCAGTGGAAAAGACCTTAGGAAGTTACTAGTAGTAGTATATGGAATAACTTAGTCTATAAAATTCATCCTGTTGATCTGCTTGTTCCCCCATCATAGCCAGATAGCTAGAATAATTTGAAACAGGTGAAACAGTTAATCTCTTTTTCCCAATATATTGGTCATTGCACTGCTTAAATATAATTTAGTGTCTTCTTTTAGGAATACAAAAATATCTAAGTGAAAATACACTTCATCATGGATATGTTATGGCATTTTCTCATTTGCTACCACTTAAATGTGACATGGCTAAATTTCCATTTTGGGAGTTCTTGGTCATCCATTCAAAATCTTCAAAACCACAATAACCAGAGGTACTAATCAGATTTATTATTTGTTTCAGCAACATGGAAAGAGCTGTCAACTTCCTGTTTGCAGTAATTTGCACTGAGAGTTATATGCCTGTAACTGTATCTACACAGGAATTATCAGGGTGCATGGTATGGTTTTGGATAATGAAATCACTTTGATACTGTCTCAAGCAGCAGGTTGGGAAATGTTGGCTGAAATTTGCTTAAAGTCCTCAATTTAAAAGACAAAAAAAAGGAAAAAATTTGGACAATCATAACTTCATAACTCCACTTTGTGCAGAAGATAACCAAATACGGAAATATATTACGTGACGAAATTCTGTCACACCATTTAAATTGTCTTATTAGCAGGTAGTGTTTCTGTTGTGTGGCTAAAGAAGGTCTAATAAAACTTAAATGAATTGATCTAAACCAATGAAAAAAGCCCAAAATAAATCTGTAAAAGGAAAATTCTCAAATGAACTGATACATTGTCTTTGTGGGAGAATAATACTTGTAAAACAATGTATTTATAAATATATGAAAGCTAATAACAAAAATGAAAGTTGGAGATCTACTTTAGCAAGGAGGGAAACATAAGTAATCATTCTCCTTTGGAAAGGATGAGGGCTTTTCAATCTTTCAATCTGCAAATACAGAAAAAAAAAATAATTACAGTAAGATTAGCAGAAGCAGAAACTATAATGACAAAAAAGATGATTCACTTCTATCACGTTGCCTAGAGGTGAGCTGGATCACTAACACTGAAATAACACTCCAAAAAGAAAAAAAAAGACATTCAATTTACTGTCGTGAAGGAAATCAGGGAATTGTTTAATAAGTCATCACTTGTGTAGAGACTATTATGTCATAGTAAGGCCACAGGGGAAAGCCTACTAATTAGCTACCAGTTTTCCTGCAATACTTTAGGTGAAAGTTTTTTTTGTCAGGGACAGACAAGAGTTGGTGATGTTTTATTTTGATGAAGGCAAGATGCCCAATATCCTCTGTCAGGAAGCCTGTTTTATTCTTGATTGTGGCAATGAGCTGTATTACTGAGGAAATGCTGTGTCTTTATACATTTGTAGATAGATGACTTTAGATAACAGCTGGCTATCTGAGTGAAAGGTTAAGAGAACTGTCCTTTCTGTGTAACAAGTAGTGAAATCCTCATTCACTTAGTAAACAGCTCAGAAAGATGTCTGTCTACTGAGATAAAAACTCATCTGGCCTCTCAGGAGTAAGAGAAATTTCAAGGAGTTACTTGGATTAATTATAAGGAAAACACTTGCTCTTCTGGCTGATGAAAAATTAAGATGAGAAAGGAAGAAACCTGAAAAATAACAGGAATGTAGTTTATATTCATTGTGCTTAAGACTTTTTAAGTTTAGATGAGGTATTTGAATGTTTCTGCTCAGCTCCATTGGCTGGTTTTCAGAAAACACAAAATAAGTTCAAGCATATACTTTCTGCCTTGCTTTTTTTAAATTTTTTTTTTTTTAAGGAAAAGTAAAAGACACAGTTTTTTCCACTATTGCATTGCTGATGTCTTAAATGGCAAAATGAGGAGATTTTTATATTACCAGTATGTACATTTTTCTTGACACACTTAGAGTAGAAGCAGTGGCTGCTTCTCACCTAATGGAATTGTCCAAGAAGGACAAAACAAAGGAGACATCCCCTCTGCAATGCAGAAGGCAATACAAGAGAGGAAAAAATTAATTCATTTAAATTGTGATACCCACAAAGTCTCCTCTCTTCTGATACCCACAACTCTTTCCTTCCAAAATAAATGGCTTCCTCTGAGATTTAAAGGAGTACATCATGTTAATTTTTGTAGTGTAGACAGCTCAACGAGTCAGTATGGATGAGATTCAGGTCAAAGTTAAAACAAGTTACACATACATTTAGGTGCCTGTCAGCATTTCAGATGCTTGAGAGTAGTGGAGACATCCCAGTGGAAAAGCCAGTGTGATACACAGCTGGAAAACAGGTGCAGTTTGTGAGGACAAGCATCTCTGAGGGTATTAGACACCGATGCATGGGCAAATGAGCTACAGCCACAGGTGCCTGAATTCCTCTGAATTACCTGAATTCCTCTTACAGTGAGTGGTTGCTGAAGGCTTGGTACAGTTGCCTGAGGTATTCTAGAGCTTTGTGTCTGACCTTCAGGGGCTGCTTTAGAATAGACCTCCTAATGGGCAGGTATTTTTGCTAAAAAAAAGTAACTCATTGGGGGTTCTGGTAAAATGTATTCAACTACCTTCATAACCATGCAATTAAGTCAAGAGTTCTACATGGAGCCTATGGTCTTCTAGAGCAGTGACTGAAGGTCACGTACTGTAAAAGAAGTTCATAATCAATGTGGTTATGTGATATGAACATTATGTAGGCATCATGCCTGCTTTTTATGTCATATATACAAATGTGTACGTATATGCATAATAATTATAAACAATTACATGAAAGAGCAAGAAATTACCTCTTCAAGTAATTAAAATCTCCCTAGGAGAATAAAACCAAATACACGGTAGTTCTCCAAGATTCATGAAATTTTGTCTTTTCTACAGGAAACAGTTCCTCAGACATTGACTTTAGAAATAAAAAATTACATCAATACAGTAATCAGAAAATTAAAGCCTGAAGCATGATAAGGAAATTTAATTGATGCTTCTTATTTCTTTTTACTCTCTGTTAATAATGCCTATTTTCTACTGAATGTGCTAAGTTATTAGTACTTTGTTAATAGAGTTCATTGAATAATTCTAACAGGTCTTTAAAACATTTTATGATTAAGTTAGTAAGGAATTACAGTTAGCTAAAATGCCATTGGTTAACTCTCTGGTAATTTATGAGTGTTTGAGGAAGATATATCTAGGATATTTTATAAACAGTTTACAACTAAGTCCCTGTTTTCTGGAAGTGTTGATGAAAAGTAAGAGATTAACAAGGAATATGAGAAATTATTTTATATATGTGACTATTTAGATGATCTTAATTTTAACTTTTATAGAAGGCTGAGTAGACTTCAACTTTTTTCCTTTTTGTGATCAGATTGGGTGCATAATGGATGACAAAGATTTTCTCCCTCCATTGTGTTTCCAAATTTAAAAAGTCTTCGAAAGTGCACTGAGCTGCATTTATTCTCTGGGGACATATCTGCCTGCATCTGATTAAAATTTACTGAGTATATTTGTAAAGAAATGTCAAGACTCTATTATGGTATGGTATTATAGGCCATTTTAGGCCGTTGATTAATCTTTCATTTTTACAGCACTTTCCCCTCTTCCCACTCCCAATACATGCATCCCTGTCCCTTCCTAAGGACAATGAAAAAGGTGCTGGGTTACTTGTTGCAGCTCTATAGTTCTCTGTACATTTCTCACAAACAGAAATGTATACAATTAAATGGAAACTACACACTGTCCAGCTCCAGAAGTTTGTTAGGTATAAGAAACCCTACTAAAGATGATTAACCCAAAAGTTTAAAGATAAAAAGAAACATACAAAAAAATCATAAGGGAAATTCTGCTATAAGTGAATAAGCAAAGAATTAATTGTACATAAACCGTGATTAACTATTTTACAGCTGTTTGCTTCAAATGTTCTTTTAGTATATTCAAAATAGTTTGTAAATATGGTCTTCTGAGGGAATTATAAGACTTAATGAATGGAATTACTCTCAAAGGGAGCTTGTATTCAGGTCTGACATTTTACTAGACAGCTGAGCTTAACTTCTGACGAAAAAGAAATGGACAGATGCATGGATTAAAGTATAGGGCAACATTGGCAGAAAACTGTAGATAGACATACATTAGACCATCTAAAACTTCAAATGAGACCCACGTTTATTTATGGTCTAGTATATATATATAGTGAAAACCTTAGCGGGGGGTTCACATCGGTGTAGAAAGAGAAAGAAATTAAAACTGTTGCCTGCAAAATGAGGCAGAGGAGAATGTTATACATGTGTGATACAATGTTGCTATTATGGAGGAGAAGAAGTTGTATGGCAAGGAGGAGTCTGCCTTCTCTGTGTGCGTTTAGAGACAGTGATGAATGAACAGTGCATTCTGTGTTTCCGTTTGGATGGAAAAATCATCTTAGATCATTGTTATTTACTCTGTGGACACCTGGAGAATAGGTCAAAGCAAAGTCACCCACTAGTTCTCCTACTAGTAGTACAGGGTGTCATTTCTACTTCCATAAATAGCTTTGATCCTTGGCTCAAACCTCTTGTGAAATGAATCAAAGCTTTTGTTTTAAATGTCACTAAAAAATGTCAGCTCCCCAAACCAATCTTCTTTCTTTCCAGTCCAGTATAAGGTATAAATTCAAACAAGATCCATTCAAATATACCCAGCCTCAAAACAGGCTCTCATCTTTCCAGTTGTCCAGCTAAAACACTGAATCTGGACATCATCCTTAATTTTGCTGCTCGAGCTAGCAGCACAGTCCCAGCTGTGCACGGGGCATAGTAAAATCCCCTTGGAAGGAATTTCTATATAAATAAAGGTTTTTCATCTGGGGCTTTGATATTCCATTTTCACAGGATCAGTCTCTGAAATGAAAATAAAAACCACATTCAGGGCTTCTGTAAATTTTATTCATCTGCCTATTATCTGTACAGCCTGCCCAATCAATTAGGATTTACCAGATACAGACCCTTCTGGGAAAAATTATATTCCTGCTCTAATGAGCAAAATCTTCTGAGAGGATTTATTTCTTTATCAGTTGTGGGAGAAAAGGAATGGTGAGGGAAAGGAGCTGTTGCAGGTCACATACAGGGAATAAGACACCATGCAGAGGTAGTACCTAGTTGTGGTTGGTGGTCCTACATGGTAAAGTGCATACTTCTGGCTTGATACACTCCAGCTTACTTGTTCATAGCTCGGTAGGATGTGCAGCTTTCCAGCTGAGAGCTGCAGCAGAATGGCCTTAGCAGTCAGTACAAGATGCTGGCAAAAAATGTTGAGTTTAGGCCTCTGTGAACTGGTAGTCCTCTCCAAGGGGGATCTGTGATAGTTCAGGCTCTGTTTTTGCTTAATTTTATCTTTTCTTCCTGTTGATTTTTCATAGATGGGTGTTTGCTTCCATATACTTTGTTACTTTTTCCCTCATAATCTGTCCAAAATCTTTACAGCAGCCTTCCATGAAAATATAAAAAGAAATAACAGCAATGAAAATCAGGTTGGATGTCCCCTAGTGAATGAACTGTGAGCTCCAAACACTGCTCCAAACATTAACAGAGACTGCTTAAAAATATTATAAAAAACCCAAACAAAAAATACTATAGTCAGAAAGAGAAATCCGCCTTTCTATTCCTTGGAGAGAAAATCTCTACAATGTTAGGAGAGTGCAACCAAATACTTATTAATAGAAAAAGCAAAAAAAAAAAAAGACTGTAGAAAGCCTGGGCAGCCGAGACTACATAAATGAGTCTAACAGGGAGTTCTCGAACATGATTCATCACAAGGAACTTATGGAACTCCTAAAGTTTTTCATCCTGGAACTCAAATACAGAATAAAAATCCTTCTCTGAAAGCTTCTGCAAAAAAGTGCAAGTACTTTTCAAATGCTTCCCATGAGCCACTAAAGGAGGAAAGAAACAACTCAGCAGGAGTTGTTACAAATAGTCATGATATTCCAACCCTTCAGGATTTATAAAAGTATGTCTTTCTCTCAGGTAGGTATATTCCCCAACACCTAACTGTAAATCAACAGCTTGGTTCCAGGAAGAGTCATCCTATACACCAATAACCCATCTCATAGTGGCATCATGACTTGTCTTAAATACCATCAAGAGTAAGGTCAACTCTCACAAGCCAAGATCAAACATACTTCCCTGCATAAGTGAAGTACTTCTTATTCTGTACAATATTCCTTCATAAAAAGGAAAAAGCATGGCTGAAAAAGCTAGCTTTGCTTTATAATGAAATCACAAAACATAAAATGTTGAAAAACTAGTTGTCACAGTAAACTTTTTTTTCAAAACAGCCAAACTGTGTAGATCAATAGGTCTTAAGATAAATCTACAAAATTTATTCAAATTAGGAAACTGTACTAAAAGCAGTAATTCTTCCAGAATATGAGAATCTTGGACTCTGGAAAGATGCTGGTTTTATATCATATTGCATTTTCCAGTGACTTCCTGCACACTTCTTATGATTCATAAGTTATTATTTTATCAGGTTCATTGTTTCTAACCATTAATTTTCTTGCTAATTTTCTGCACTATAGGAATTAAAATTCTTTTTGCAAGTAAAAAGTGTTTCTGACAAGCTGAAATCACTTGCTTCTCATTTTTCACTTTTATCTACACATTTGTTTCATAATTGTGGTTCAGAGCTTATGGAACACCTCATCTGATTTGTATAAGCATTTCAAGTTTTGTTTCTGCCTTGGATATATTAATTCACATTACTTTCATTCTTACTGAGTGATCAGAGATTTCTGTCATAAGTCTTACCAGCATTTTACAGTATTTGATTCCACTGCCTTATTTACATTAGCTCCTTTATTAACATTTTTATGTGTAGCTTAGTTTTCTTTTTTCCTGCCCTTATTTATTTATATGATTGAAGAACTTTCACTGCTTGTTTTAATTTTCTTTCCAAGTCTCAACTCAACTAGGCTTTTGTCCATTCTTGTTTCATTTTCGCCCTTTTTGACCTCTGAGACAGAGCTCTCCTTGCTGATCAATCCCTCTTTTTATTCCTTTTAAGTTCTCTACTCACTCTTTATATCTTAAATGAGGTGTTTCTTCCTCCAGAGAAGTCTGTAGCTCTTTCCTGGTAAGACTTTTTTTCCCTCTTGCTTGCAATACAAACTTCAGATAGTGTTTGCACCTTTGACTTAATTCCATGCTGCCACTAGGTTCAACTACTTGAGTTATCCGGTTCAGTAAACCCTAATAACTAATTTCTTAGTTTCCTGAAGTTTGCTCTTCTAAAACTCCAGACCTCAGCCATATATTTATTTTTGTTTGTATTGCAATTTAAAGTGAACTGAATCAGCTCATTATTACTCAGTATAAGATAGTTTTTTACAACCAGTGCCTGTACCTCTCCTTCCTCCTGCTTGCTTAAAGTAACTCAAAGTATTACCAGCAGCTTTTTAACTTCATAAGCTACTTTTTACGTAAATTTGTCAACTGATGCATTGAAAAATATTTAAGACCTAGTGATATCTGTGGGGGCATTTCTTTTCATATTGATGTCAGAAAATTAAAGTATCTCAAATCCATGTAATTTCTCTTCTTTCTTCTTTTTTTCTTTCTTTCTCTCTTTCGCATTCTTACAGAAATGCCTACTGCAATCCAAGCCTGGATGTTGGGGACTAGAGGAAGGTCCCATTGGTATGGTTCCTAAACATACCTCTCCAGAGTGACTTCTGTGTTGAGGGATTCTGTTTCATAACTGTGGAGGAAAAAACTTATTAGTCAATAACTATATTAGGTTTTTTTTTTTGATTGCTAACATTTTTCTCCCTTTCTTTCTGTACTGAAATTGAAATCTTTATTAGTTTAATTTATTGTCCAATCTGCTTGAATAGGTATTTTAGTTGTTTGGGTTTGGTTTTAACACAGTCTTCAATCAGAAAAACTGCACTCCATCTTCTGAAATGCCATGCCTATTACTTACATCCTGGTTTTGTTTTTGTTTTTTAAAATACTTATCTTTTTATTTTCCTCCATTTATATATATTTGTTTTTCATGTTTCCACGTTTATCACAATTTGTAGGACTCCACTGACTACTTCCTATGTTAAAATCCCATGTTTGTTAAAGTTAGCATGAATCCTAAAATGTTGCTAGGCTCTTAAAGCAAAATCTATTATTTGAGAAGAGTAACCTCTCCATGTCTGAGTATTAAAATTCCTGAAATGCTCCTGTTAGCACCAGTCCCTGTAGTACATGTCAGTCCTCAAAAATTTTACTGCATTTTCCCCCTTTATTGCAGAAATAGTGTAATTTCCTGAAATTCCATTTCCCCTCAAGTCTTCTTTTTATATCCTATGCATAATCAGTCTCAGTTCATATCAGTGAGAACTTGATGGTACCATTTATTCTTCCAATATGAAGAATTATATGTATCGTCTTCCTTATTACAAAAAGCAGCAATCTGGGTCTTGCATTCTTTTTCAAAGGCAAATCCAGAATGTGTGATTCTTTGCAAATTAGGCAGTCCAAAGGAATCACAAAGGAAAGAATGAATGTTACTGTTAACATTTTTGTGATTTAATATTTCAGAGATGTAATTTCAGAAATACCATTTTGATATTATGTTTAAATTGACTGATGAGGCCAGGTCTGTCATTTTTGGATATCAGGTTACAAATATGTTTCATAAAAGCATAATGCCTTCTAAAATTACTAAACCAAAAATAGTCTCCGATTTTGAAGTACTGCAGCCCATGTAGAGATGTCTATATTATCCTGAAGAAATTAACAAAATGATAAAATGTTATGTTGTATAAATTTTTTACAAAGTCATATCTGTGCTTCTAGCTCAGAACTTAGAGAGCTCTATAAATCTAATGGAACACAGAGTTCGGAATTAAACATTGTCATTAGTTGGCCGTTTTACATAAAGTTGAGTAATGCACAAAACCTTCACAGTACTCCTGAAATCAATAATTTAGAGCTAAGTTAGAATTTAAAATGTTCATGTTCCCTTGACATAAACACTCCTGTGGAATCAAATTTAGTTAAAATGTGTAAGTCATCAAGATATGCAAATGTAATCTATGTATGTAAATGCAAAAGCAATGATCAGGATGATACAGATCTGCAGCATGGCTGCTTTTGCTTGAAACCTGTTTTAAAGTCCTGTTAACTGTAACTACAGAAAACTTCACTATATCAAGTTTATTAAAAATTCCATGATATATCCAAACATGCCCTCCACATTTGAATATTTAGGTATGTTCATGCTAGCTAATATTCTAATCATTAATGGGAATGCACACAGCAAATGGAAAGAAAAACTCCACTGACTTTCTGCCTTCAAAAGTTTTAATTGTTTGTTTGTTTAAAACAATTTTCTCAAAGGAGAGTCATGTCTCAGGAAAATAATTCCACAGTTTTCATAGCTTTTTAATGAGATGTGGTAGGCATTTGATTTGTTTCTATCATGCCCAATTTTTGATCCTGTGAAAGAGTTACTGAGAATTCTGAGAATCTTATAAAACATTTTAGTCTATTAGACAACAAAATTCCATGCACAGAATATTTTCTCAGGTAGATTCTAAAAATGCCCTGGATTATGTTAGATCCAACATAAATCAAACATTTAGCAATCTATATAGATATTGATTAAGCCTTTAAAATCAGTATAACTTTTTCTATTGATTTAAAAAGACAATCAAAAAAAGCCAAACCAAACAAGTTTTTTGCTTCATTTTATGGTTAGATTCACAACTGCCTATGTCCTACTGCCATACCCATTTAGAGTTATTTTTCTCATGGAAGCTTTAGTAGCCTTTTCAAAATATAGATTGTCTTCAATACCTTGTCCAGAAAGATCACATAAGTTAGCATTTCCACATTTACTGTGTGTAGATCTGGAGAAATGAGACTTTGAAACTGCCTTCTGTCCCAAACTATTATTTAAATGTTTACCAGAAAAAAAATACAATAAAAGAAAGTGAGACGTAACAGAGTTAGAAATCGAACCCCACGTGAATTCATCTAATGAGCAATCTCAAAGAATTTACAATGTGGTCTGTATTCAAACACAGAAAAATATAACACATTATTCTGCTTTGCAGCTGAGGTGGTGTAACACTGAGAAGTTAAAGGCTGATCCACCAAAGGTTTTAGATGCTGTACTGTCTACTGATTTTTAGAACAGTCTGCTTAACCCATATCCACTCTGATCAGGTAGATAAGATAAAATGAAGGCTGAGCTGCTGAGACTTAAAATAGGGGAAAAGTTCTGGACATATTCAGAAGCAGAACTTAGATATTTGGGAAATATTTGTGGTCAACTTACTGGAGTTGCTAAGGATTTGTATTTTGAATTCATTTTTTAAATTCATTTTTCTTATTTCCGCAACAGAATGACTATATTAGTTTGTGGATTTGAACCTAACAAACTTTTCCAGCATCAGTGAGGACATTTGTGGTGAAGCTGTCAAAAATCTAGGTATCCCTTGGGTTCAAGATCAATGCATTACATTACATTACAAGGCAATACTACAATATTGCCTTCTCTCACTAGAAATCAGACTCAGATTCTGTGTCTTGCAAGCTGCCTTAATTGCTACAATTGCTTACACAAACATTAGAGTGTGGGGAACATTCTTATAATTGTGTGCAACATCTGCAATTAATTTTTTACGTTCATTTGCAGGTCATCACATTGTGCAAGATTTGCTGACACTAAATAACTTCCCTATATTTCTGCTCAAAAACAAAACAGACCAGTCAAAATCCAGCCTTCACTATTTATGCTTGAACGATGCTAGAAACTTTACAAAGTCATTAGTATCTACCTGACACTACCTGCTAAATATTCATATATATCAACAAACCCCTTTCTTCTTCCGATTATGTCTTGGAATATTACCTATTTCACTGGATTGAGTGAAATAAATCAATATACTTCTGATTTTATATCATTATGCGTGGGATAATCTTATAAGTGAAAATTACATAATGAACTCTAGAAATATAATACATAATATACATAATATACATAATAAAAATAATAATACATTTTTCAATTTTAAATTTGCTACAGCTTTATTAAAAATATAGGCTCTTTTACTGATTAAGTTCTGAAGAACTAAAACATTTCAGTTGGATTCAGTATTTCTTTTTAATTCCACTTGTTCTTTTCTTTAAATTCCTCCTACTCCCAATATGTTCAGAAATTGTTTTACCAAGGCCTGCTTGATGTCAACTTTATTCGTTTCATAGCAGCCTTGAGATATGAATGTCCATGTTGTTCTGGCTATTTTTATTGAAAAAAATCCCCATACTTCTTCACAAACTCATGGCTAGTAAACAGCCAATCAAGACTTTCTCACACATAGAACAGAACTGATAATGAAGCATTCTGAGTAGGGTGGATTATTTAAGATACAGTGTTCAGGAAATACATTGTTTTTTCTTGATGTGATCTGCCAATGATGCAAATTGTGTAAATGCATACGAATTGAATCATAAATCTGTCACTTCAACATGATAAAATAGGGGGTTTAGATCTTCAAACCATCAAACTTGATATGCCTATGGGACCTCTTGAGTTCTTCATCCTGAGGGAACCATAGGAGAATATCTTGACAGTGTTGAGAGGCTTTACTGATTTAATAAATAAGGAATTCAGGGATTGGGTCTATTAGTTTAAAACTAGTCTTTTACAGTGTCATATGTTTGGCCTCACATACCAGTCCAGATCTTAAAGAGTGTGAAGCTTATTCAGAGGCTTCCTTTCCCTACCAGATTTCTTTCACCCAGAATTAAGCTTTTTAATTGGAAATGGAAGAAAGTTCTTCATTTGTTAGTTAGTTATATACACAGATCATTATGGGCTGTGGGGAAATCTCTTCATTGTCTCCAAAAACCCTAGATGAATCTTACTACAGAGATTTTTGAAGACACAGTCCTAACTGTGTTTATTAATAGAAATTCTGTGTCTTAATGAATTTTGTGAATGCTCTGACACCCCATTATCTAGAAATTTGTCACTGAGAGTCTAATCCAAAGGGATTTTAGATAACTGCTAAACCATATCAAAACACAGGCCAGCAGTTTCGACATGCACAATCTGCTATTTTTCCCCATCTACTTCTCAGTTTTTTGTCCTGACAGGTCATTCCTTTGTGGATTAGTTAGCAACCTTTTCAGGAGAACATTTTGACACAAATTAAGTATATGCTTTTACTTGAAACAAATAGAACTATTTATTTACCCATTCGGTGGGAGATTCTAGACTAAACCCAAACATATTGGCAGTTTCTAGACATTTCTTGTTTTATGACATCAGATGCAGCTGACATCTTTTTACTGATCACTTAGTGCAAATGGCATTCTGCCACAACTACTAAACCTAGATAAAGACTTCTAACTCTAAGATGCTTTGGGGATAAAATGAGGCTTTTAAAGCTGTAAGCAATTAGCTGAAATGTTTATAAAAGAAAGAAAAGTAAGTGTCCTGAACTTTTTTTAACTGAAGTATTTACATTTTCTAACTGACAAAGCTCTTTAATACATTTTTTTTGTGTGTGGGTGTACCGGCTGTTCTATATGTAAAGTAATACTAAGAGTTTTCTGTGACTTTTAACCATTACAGAATTCTTCCTTGAAAGGAACTGTGCCTTATGGTATAAAGTCTGTCTGTCAGTAAGTTTGTTTTTTTAATGCGTAGTGTAATTTTTCACACTATCTAACTTCAAGTACTTCATTTGCATGCCTAAATTAGAAAACAATCTCCTCCTGAGAATTCGGGTCTCTTAAGCTTACCCCTGACCACTTAAGTCAGACACTTGATAGGAATCATCTATTAACTGCAAATGGCTGTAAGAGGAACTAAGTGGGTGGATGGGAGTATCTCAGCTTTATGTAAATCTTAATATACCATATATATGTATGCCATAATTAGAAGACTTTTTGTTAATGTTTGTAAGTAATCAAAGCATAATAAGGAAAACTGTAATTGTGTAATACAACATGCCAAAAAAAAAGAGAGTGGGCTTGAGAAGAATCCTATGTAGGCTCTACTGACTTAAAGAACACAGAGAACAACTCTAGTAACATCAGGAATTTGTGTAAGTGACCTGAAAGATTGAGTATGTATTGCCTGTATGTACTACAGAGGTTTGCAATCCTCTTTAAAGAATGCAATCTGTATTTCCATTGTCCATTTTCAATACGAAAAACCATGTTACTGACAAGAAACAAACAAATACTAATTGAACAAATTAGTTCCAGTATTTTCCTATTCCTTTGTGGAGGAAAACTTTTCGATTAACTGTTTCCAGG
The DNA here is from genome assembly GCA_013397055.1 of Pachycephala philippinensis. NCBI lineage: Eukaryota > Metazoa > Chordata > Aves > Passeriformes > Pachycephala > Pachycephala philippinensis. Next base: position 304,326 of record VWZT01000763.1, read on the forward strand.
TGTGTGCTTTAGCATTATTGCTTTCAGAATTTAACTGATAATAGCAACAAAAGGTGTGTGGAACGAGTGGCTGTATAATTTGTTATAGCAGTCAAGCACTCCTAGGTGTTCAGTAGCACATCTCAATTGCAGTGTTATGCCAAATGCTGCGTTCTTTTGACCTCCAGAATAATGTGCCTAGGCGTGCTATAAATATTAATAGCCCCTTTAGTTTTCTATGTAATTATTTGAATCTTGAATGGATACACAGTAAAGTGCTGATGAAAATATTGGGGAACAATAAAGACATAGTACAAATGATTTTATTATAAAACAAATTTAGTTTATTCCAAGTGGACAAATTATAATGTCGGAGCTATTAGCAATGGAGTTTCAGACATTCACCATCCTGTATTATCTGCAAAAGCCCTGGGTTCATCCAGAATGCTTAGAAGGCTGATGTAAAGGGGTGATTAAAAGTAATGCACTTTTATTTAAGCTAAAAGCCTCACTGCCACAGCTAGCAGTGAGATCTTTCTTTCCCCAGATTGCCTGAAGAGGAGGGATAGCTGAGCAGCCAAAGGGTTTGGCTTCTTCTGTGCTAAAGGCAAAAAGGAAAGGATGGCACCTTGCAATTCCCTGAGCTCCTACCTGAAGGCTGGTTTCCACACTGAGGAGCATTGTGGTTGTATGGCTTATTCTTCCACTTGGCTCCTGACCTCTTCTCTAGAGAAGTTAAGATCAGGAATCTTGTTCCTCTGAATAAAAAGGACTGTGGCAGCCAAAGATTGACCTGGAAACTGCTATCCTAGGAGGACAAAGATTTTATTTAAGTATCATTTGCTGCATGCAGTCAGTGATAAAGTGTGAACTACCTATGCTGGGCTTTTATGCTGCTCTGAAACCACACTTTTCATGTAATTACTCCTAATTCATCTGCATGTAAGTAACATAAGGATCTTTTCCTTGCTGTTTGCTAAATACAAAACTCTAATACTTGTCTAATTATTTGGGTTTTCCTTTAACTTTTTGTTTTGGTTTGGATTTTTTGTACTATAGCTGTCAATACATATATTCAGTGAGGAATAAAGCTGTTTGGTAACATTTCTATATCGTTTAAAATGTTTCCCTTTCAACACCACACATTCGTCATGAATTTAACCATAAAAAAAGATTGAGATAAAATGTGGGGTTTTTTCCCATTTAATCTGACATATGTCACTGTGGTGGTTTGGTTCGTGTCTTTTTTGCTTTCTCTTTGTGAGATAAGAATTAGAAGAAGGGCAAAGCAGGCTTAAAACTTTAAAGAATATAAAAAAGTTTATTACTAACAGAATTAAAGGTAATAAAAGAATGATAATGATAAAAATTAAAGCAAACTCCCCCTTTCCCTCCGGCATTTCCCCCGCTTCTTTCCAGCACCTCCCCCTTTATCTCCCAACTCGCACAAAGGATAACACACGTGATTTTAGGTCAGAATTGCAGTTCTTAAGTCTCTTCCATATTTGAAGAAAAAGAGGTTTCATCTGCGCAAGTGTGTTTTTCCAAACTGCCACTAGCAAACTGACCTGCCCGGAAATCTGCTGCCATGAAATACATTTCTCTCATGAATTCTGCAGTCTTCCCACAACTGCTATCATGAGCCAAGAATGGGGTATTCTTTTTAAGGATAAAC
>VWZT01000763.1:306332-347376 GCA_013397055.1 Pachycephala philippinensis
CCCGGCCCCCGCCACCCCTCCCGGTGAGGGACCGGAGCCAGAAAAGGGGTGAATTCCCCACGCCAGTGCCTTTTATATGCAAGATTGCGAGAAGCGATTGGTCCAAAACCCTGTCCATCAACTCGGTTTCTTCAAACCGCCACAGTAACGCTGGCAGTCAGCTGAATATATACTGAATTATTTTGAAAAGACTTTCTTTGAATATCATTTATGGCATTCATTTGGGAATGTCAGGCTAAAAGAGAAAAGGCTAAAATTTACCAGGAATCTTATTCATAAAATCACAGAATGGTTTGCCTTGGAAGGGACTTAAAAGATCACCTAGTTCCAACCCGCCTGCCATGGGCAGGGACACCTTCCACCAGACCAGGTTGCTCTAAGCCCCATCCAAACTGGCCTTGAATACCTCTGTGGACAGGGCATCCAAAGTTTCTTTGAGCAATCCATTCCAGTGCCTCACCACCCTCTGAGTAAAGAATTTCTTCCTCATATCTAATCTAAATCTACCCTCCTTCAGCCTACAGCCATTCTCACTTGCACTATCACTACATGGCCTTGTCAAAAATCCCTCTCCAGTCCTCCTGTTGGCCCCTTTAGGTATGTGAAGGTTGTTATAAGGTCTCCCTGGAGTCTCCTCCAGACTGAACCATTTCAATTCTCTCAGTCTGTCTTCATAGGAGAGGTGCTCCAGCCCTCTGATCATCTTCATGGTTCTCCTCTGGATTCACCCTGACGAGTCCATGTCCTTCTTATATTGTGGGCCCTAGAGCAGGATGCAGTATTCCAAGTGGAGTTTCACAAGAGAAAAATAGAGGAGCAGAATCGCCTCCCTCNCCTCCTGTTGGCCCCTTTAGGTATGTGAAGGTTGTTATAAGGTCTCCCTGGAGTCTCCTCCAGACTGAACCATTTCAATTCTCTCAGTCTGTCTTCATAGGAGAGGTGCTCCAGCCCTCTGATCATCTTCATGGTTCTCCTCTGGATTCCCCCTGACGAGTCCATGTCCTTCTTATATTGGGGGCCCTAGAGCAGGATGCAGTATTCCAAGTGGAGTTTCACAAGAGAAAAATAGAGGAGCAGAATCGCCTCCCTCAGCCTGCTGGCCATGCTGCTTTTGGTGCAGCCCAAGACACAATTTTCTTTTCGTCTGTGAGTGTGCATTGCCAGCTCATGCTGAGCTTCTCATCAACCAACACCCGCAAACCCTGTAGGGCTTCCCTCAGTGCATTTTTTCCCCAGCCTGTACTTGTGCTTGGGATTGCCCTGAGCCAGGTTCAGGATCATTGAATCCTAGAATCCAGGAACACCGTGAGTTAAAAGGAACCCANAGACACAATTTTCTTTTCGTCTGTGAGTGTGCATTGCCAGCTCATGCTGAGCTTCTCATCAACCAACACCCGCAAACCCTGTAGGGCTTCCCTCAGTGCATTTTTTCCCCAGCCTGTACTTGTGCTTGGGATTGCCCTGAGCCAGGTTCAGGATCATTGAATCCTAGAATCCAGGAACACCGTGAGTTAAAATGAACCCACAAGGATCATCGAAGTCAAACTCCTGACCCTGCACAGAACAGCCCCGAGAATCATGCCTTGTGCCTGAGAGCATTATCCAAACTCTTCCTGAACTGTGTCAGGCTTGGTGCCGTGACCACTTCCCTGGGGAGCCTGTTCCAGCGCCTAACCACTAATATCCAATCTAAACCTCCCTAACCTAACCTAAACAGCTTCATGATGTTCCCTCAGGTTCTGTCATTAGTCACCAGAGAGAAGAGAAGATCTTGCACTTGGCCTTTTTGAACTTCATGAGGTTCACATAGGTTTCCCTCTCAATCCTGTCAAGATCCCTCTGGATAGCATTCCTTCCTTCCAACATGTTGACTGCACCACATAGATTCTTGTATTACTTATTTGCCAAAAATAAAACCCCAAACCCAACCAAACATCAAAACTGTATAGAACACAGGAAAATATGTTATTAAACTTAGCAAAAATTAATTTCTTTCTCTGGAGTACCATCTATATTGTTGGGACTCATACATTAAAGCACTGACGGCAAATTTAGATTGCTAATGGCTGAAACAGGGTTGACCCCCTTCTAGTATTTAGATGTACTGAAGCAATTTCCATGCTTATACTTGGATGATATGTAAGGCTAATATTGATTATACTCTACTGATTTAAGATTAAATTTATTAATTTATGCCTGTTCATAAGGAAAAAGAAAGTTGATCTGATATGAATCTGAGGAGTGAAATGCAAGGCTTTCATAGAGCTTTTCCCTAGTTTAGTCATTTTTATCCCTACACTCTAGTTCTAGATATACAGCATGAAAACCGGTGTATTCTGTTACAATTACTTAAATGAATCACAGGAATCTGGATAGTCTCTCTGAGTTGCTTTTTGTCTAACTTTTCCTTTTACAATAAAAGCAAAAAAGAAAGCCAGAAATCCTTTCAGAGTTGAAACACCATGACTCAGCTGTCGTTACTCCTTCCGCAGTGCATCATTTCCAAAAAATCTTAGAGAAGAGGAGGCCATGCCCCCTGTCAGAGACTGGTGTGAACAGAAAAAGTGGAATAGGTAATGTTAAAGTCAGTGCAAACAGAACCTGATAACCTGAGAAGCCAGTTGCTATGCTGACAGCTACATTGCTCCTGATAAATAAAGGAGTCTTTGAAACTAACAATACCTCAAAGCCAAGTGGCATGAACTGGCTCATATTTACAGAGCCAAAGGGCTACCCCCTCCCTCTCTAGAGAGCAGATTAATAATTGAGGAGAGTGCTCAAAGTGGGAAAGTATCCAGCGTCTGAGCTCACCTCCTGCCTTTCTACCACTGCAGTGTAGATAGTGAGTCTGAAGCCAGAGCCAAAACTGTAAGGAAAGACCAAAGTTCCATATCCTGGCTGGATATCTGTGCCAAGGATTTGGAAAAAACCCCCCAGAACTAATTGAAACAAGATGCAATCCAGACAACTCAGGAATTATATACTCTCCAGAAAGGGATGCATTTTATCAGCATTGGCTAGACAGAAGCTTTTGGAAGGAAATCAGTGCATAAGTCTTGATGCAGTATAACTCACCGACTGGAATATGCTCAGTGTTTTGTAGGCCACCATACACTCAGGCATCAAAGTATGTGAAAATATGTGTAAAATCCACAGAAACTCATCTACACTGGAAGATTTCTACACTTAGAAAGGATGAGGGAAATTTACAGGAATGGAAACTGGACACAACAGTTGCAACAGAAGAGCTAAATGTTTCTGAAGATCTGGTACTGGCTTTTTAAAATGGGTGAATAAGTACCTGCACTGATTATCTCCAAAACCTTCCCAATTTTCTGGATCTGATATATAATATATTATAATATGTCTAATTTCATTATTGGGAAGTCCATTAAAATTTTTGGTATTGCAATTTCCTATTGGAAGTTTGAGCTGTAAATTTGTTATTGAGGAGAGTAATACTCCAAATAACCCTCTCCATCAGATTTAATCTGTTGAATAATGACGTTATTCACCTCTCTAACGCACTTTGTGGTGAGGTTGTGCCAGCTAGTTCCTTGTTTGGAGTGTCAGTTTGACTTAGTAGCTAATCTTCATCTCTCTGAACAAGAGGGTTTTGTTTCATATTGTATTAGCTGATAGTCATGATGATATTGCAGACTGGTAATGAGGTTCAGTGGTTGGACGTCATGAAGGTGCTATCTTTAGAGTGAGATCTTACGCCACGTTTTCATTTGCAAGTCTCTGATTATTTTTTTCAGACATATGTTAAAAAATCCCATAGTACTTTGGGATTTGGTCAGCTTTCCTTATCTAAATTAATACCATCGCAGACTTAATTAACACCAATATAAATATTCACGACTGTTAATATGATAGATCTGAATGTAAAATGCTGTGTTTGCATAAGCTGTTACATTACCACATACCATTTATTGCTTTCTTAGGGGAATGCAACTTACATAAAAACAACCAAATGTAAAATAAAATTAAACAACAGATACTTTTTTTTAAAATTGCATTATTGTGAGCATAACAGTGCTATGATTTGTGTTAGTGAGAAGCTTACTTTTACCAAATACAGAAAAAAAAATTGATGCAGTATTTTTGCTTATTGTACACACATAAAGGGATATGGTTGCTGTTATTATTTAAAATGTAGCTTGCATATTACACCTAGGAAAAAATTTAACTTTCTTCCAGTAAAGAAATGCTTACTAGTTGTTGGGAAAATACCCTTTTTATGGAAAAGTCTTCTACATATTTTCTGTATTTACTTGAAGTTTTCTTTCTTTAAAAAAAAAAAAAAATCAAAATTTACCACTTTAAGGGAAAAAAAACCAACTAGAAATAAACAAAACAACAAGAGCCAAGCAAGGATAATAACTTTCTGGATTATCTCTAGGACTTAAAACAAAAAAAAAATTGAAATGTTCGATTAGATTTTGCCATTATCTCAGTCTTAAAACTTGTGAAATTTCTGGCCACATCAATATTAACTTAAAGTCTTTCTCAATCAGAAAATAAGGAAAAGTAATACTTTGGGACAATTTGAGCACAAGGGCTTTAGGCAGTAAGGAAGGAACATGTAACAACTCTTACAATTTAAAAGTAATAGGGAAAAAAGGTGATTTTAATCTGTATTTGCTGGAAAGTTTACCATAGGGAAAGCGGAGTTAGAAGCATTTAACAAAACAAGTTATAACAAAAAAAAGCAATGTTGAGATGGAAAACCTGAACTCTCAGAAGTCAAACCTTCATGCTAAATCATATGTTTATCCTTTTGTGCAAGCTAATACAGCTGTTATAATTATTCTATTATTTTTTTTTTTATCTCAGACACTTCATACAGTGAATGGATAGTATTTTCAAATGGACAGAAATTCAGTATTTTTTCTTTTCATTATTAAATGTAGTCATATATTTACAGCAAAATATTGAAACTTCCTTTCAAAGATAGATTTGTTATATTTAGTTATCATTGTCATGAACTTTCCTATAATACTTATACCTCTGGAATCTGAATGATTCAAGAATTAGTTTATCTCCGCACACTCCAGAGTAAGGGTGAGTCTTAACTGAGGAACTTAGATGGAGACTGAAAAGATGCACTGATATTTGATATCAAACTCGATTCATGTAAGTCTGGATTTTAAAGGGAAATCAGCTTCCTAGAGGATTTTATGTTCGTAGCATAGATCCATTGACTTTAATTGCAACTGGAAATACTTAATATTGATGCAAATGAGACTCTAGGGTGTCAGTGTGTACACCAATTTAAAACAAACAAACAAACAAACAAAAAAAAACCCCAGAAAACCAAAATCCAAATGCAAAATAACATTTGCTTTGAAGTCACAGCAAGCTGGAAAAAAAAGTAAAAGTAAAGTGTGCAGGTTTTGCCACACAAATCAAAAACGTTAACCATAGCACCCTTTTTTTCTCCTCTTGAAAGTTTTTGCTTACACAGCTTAACATACCTTCAGATAACTTGGTGGATGGTTTGGGGATTCTTTCACCACTTCATTATACTGACTGTAATGCAAGCATATTCTCTCTCGACAGTAAATGGAATAAAATTCCTGCCAAAAGCATGATTAAACTCCCCATAGGGATGTGGACCTCAAATCATGCTTTTTATGAACAACCTCCTATTATTTTCTTAATTTGTATTTGCTATTTTACTGCTTGATTTTTGACCATTAATAATCTCTGAACATGAATTTTTGATGTGTAACACCCTTTTTTATTAAAAGGCTAATTAAAATCATTACTATAAATTGTGTACTTTGGTACCACAACCAAAAATGTCTCACACTCTGCCGCTTGAGCTGATTGAATACCAAGAACGTGCTCCCTAAACCAACACTCACAAGGGAGGGCACCAGCAGCAGATTTCACAGGTATTTGCTGTCATTTGCGTTCCCTTCAAACATTGGAGGGAATCATATTTTAGCAAGACAAGTTCTGCTTTCCTATTTTCTTCAGGTATGCCTATCTAAACTGCCTGTTTCTCAAAACTCTAGTTTTATCATCTGAATTTTCATTCTGACTGCATCCTCCTAATGTGGAGAGCCCTACCATCCCCTCCTTACACGCATTTACTTTGATGTCTCTTGCTTTAACTACTAGTACCATTTTTCAGCAGTTCCCATTTATTCTAATGGTGCCCTAGAAGCTCCTATTTTGTTTGCTTTATTCAAGTGGTTCTTATTTTTGGTATTTTGTTCTTCACATAATCTGTGTCTCCTACCTTCCTCCATTTGCTTTTTTTAGCGACTTCCACTCCCCTCCTATTCCTTGGGCATCTCATTCATCCAGTCATCAAAATGACTTCTTAATTATGTCTTCTTCCTTCCTTCCTTCCTTCCTTCCGTTTCCTGTTTAAGCCTTTTAATAACAGCTCCTGCTAGGAATTGTTGGGTGGTCCCTTCCCTTTCCACTTACCCTTTTCCTCTACCCCCTTTTCTTTGCATTTATTTATCAGCCTGTTTCTATTCCTTTCTTTTCAGTTACTTCACCTTTCTTTCCCAGGAACTGGTCTCTCTTTCTATCCCTGCTTCAGACAATGTGGTTCCCATCTTTGACTCTTTGTCTTGTGGGCTCCAAGTGTTATTCTAATGATCTGCCCCTGAATCAGTCAGAAAGCTTCCTTTTCTGTGCTGATTTGGTCTTTCTCCAAAATAAGATGCAGGCCTGAGTGGCACAAGAATGATAGAGTTCAAGTACTTATGTTCCTTTCCACAGAATACAATGCTAGCTTTGTTCCTAATTTATAAAGGGTACAGCTTTTGAAGCAATTAATGAAAGGATGGGAATGCTATTAATTTCACTTGTTATTAGTTGTAATGAAGATTTTGGAATAAAAGGATAAGCCCCAAGAAAAGCTTGAAAGTTCCCTAGCAGTTTTAAACAATGTTTTAATTAATAATGAGCTAAGGCTATCTCACTGATCCCAAAAGAGAAATGCACATGTCAAAACCAACCTGGAAATAAGGTTTCACAATGATTCTCTGATAACACAGGGGATATATATTAGGTATATGAAAGAGGCAAAGCATATTTGGTCAAGAGAGGGACCCATCTGCACTACATCATATAAATTCACTCAATATGAACAACCACGCTATCACAATTACTGCATTATGAAATGGGCGACCATAAATTGTACTTTGTGCAACACTGACAGAAAAGGAAAAGTAGTATTACTAGGTTTATTCCTACAGATCCTCTTTTCTATCCCACAGCTTGCCCTGCATATATTTGATTATAAAAATAAGTTTATATGCCTAACATCAGCTTGAAGGAACTCCTAGGAAATAGATATACAGACACAGTGCCTTCATTAATTTCTTTTTCCTCATTGTTACATTTGCTTAATATATTTCTCATAGAGAAATCCATATTAAGAATCCAATAATCAGACTTTTCCCCTGTAGGCAACATACACGGCATCATAATCATAGTTATGAACATCATCTCACTTCATTTTAGCCACCTAAATGTTAGGGGCCAGTTTAGCCAGGTGTCTAATGTATATGGTAATAACTTTGTTGCTGAGGAAGAAAAATAAATCCCTTCGGAAAAATTTTCATCCCAACTATGTCAGATGTCAGTTGTCTCCTACCTTAGGAGACAGTTATGTCTCTCTCTACTGGCATAATTGACGTTAAAATTCATCTCTGGGATGCAATTTATAGTGGAATTGAAGTTTCTCTATTGGAAAAAGATGAGACAATAATTTTAATTGTGCAAATGACCACACTTACTTTCTAACCTCGTAAATGACTGGTAACAAGGAGGTGGCAATGTGTCTTATGTCCTTTCTCCTCTAGTCAGAGACACAAGCATAATTTATAACATTTAGTTTATTATCGATATTTATCTACCACAGTTTTAAAAAAAGGATATCATACTGTTATTAGAACTCAAGTATTTCAGTTCATACTATTATGTCTAAACTTTATAAACCTGGGTATGAACTCCTGCCTCTCACTACATCAGGTGTTTTGAGTTTCACTGGTGACTTCAGGGAACTTATCTTTCACAGATAAGATCTTTATATCCTACACAAACTATGTTCTCTCTGACCAAGGTTTCACAGAAAGAATGTGTGAATTATTGGATATTCCTGTCTTTTCTAAATAAGGTAACATTATTTTTTCCCCTTTTATATTTGAAACAGTTATTGCCAGTAACCAATACCTGAGGTGGTATTTTTTTAAAAGTTTTAAAAGTGGTTCCCCACAACATTTAGTATCAGTTGTGATGTTGACATGTCTAGAATCCCTTAGAGTTAGCAGAAGCTGTTAATTATATCACTTTCTGTAGCTAAACTGTAGTAGCTGTTACTTACTGAGTAAACAAACTTCAATCAACTATAAGACTTTCCAGGCTCATTAAGCATCTTAAAAAAAAAGAAGAGAGTTGACTGTTTTTAAAGGCACATTTACTTTATAAATCTTTTAGCTATAAGGCACATAAATCTTTAAACTGCAAGGCATCAATGTAATTAACTGGTGTTTTAAAGATATATACGTTTAAATGCACGTAAGGGAAAGAAAAATGTCTATTTTAAGGGCAAAAGCATATCTACTGAAATCTGCCACAAACTGCTACCTGAGTGAAAGTTCCCATTTTTGCTAATGTTGCATGTTATATTGCAGTTAATGTTTTACCAATATTGATAAACCGATACTTTTAATCTGTAATTATAACGTATAACTTTAATCTGTAATTTTAAAAGAGATGCATGAGTTTTGAAGTGGACTTGAATTAAATGATGAGGTAGTTTGAGAAAGGTATGATTTATCTTTCATTTTAAAAACTGAGTCTTTTGGAAAATTTAGAAGCTGAGTCTGGAAATAGCCTTAAATCTAACAGAAAAAATGAAAAAAAATCAACAAAAACAAGTATAAGTATATAGAAGATATAAGTAGTTACGCGTATAATTTTTGGAACAGAAGTAATTTTGAATATGAAAAATGCTTAGACAGTCTAACTTATTTCAAAAATATTTCTGCACTAACAATTTTTCACTGAATCCACCTAATGTGCTTATATGTCACAGTAAAGCCTTCTATTGCCTGGGACCTTTTAATAAGGCAAACACTCTAGGTTTTTGAACAGGTGGTCTACCAAAGTAGGCAAGAGTGCCCATCCTGAGGGAAGGTCAAGATACCCGTTTTACCCATTATATTATTAAAATAATATAACTAACTCAGTATAAGCCTTAGCAATGTCTTAGTCTAGGGACCATTAGGAAATGGAAATAATCTCTCCACTTAAAATACGTGGATGGAGGTAAAATGTAAAATTAATATTTTCTGTTTCTTAATCTTCCTTTCTGTTTCTTAATCTTCAAGCTATTTCATTCTGGTGATAAAAAATATTTCATTTTAGAAGTGGATAGTCCTCTCAAATGCAGGGCTTATGTCTCTTACTCATATCTTAATTACATCTTATGTTTGAATATCAGGTGTATTTTTCTGATTATCTGGAACTCATATTGCAAAGGTCATTAAACACACACACATAATTAATAGTTGTATATTCTTGTGATATTTTTCAAGCAATAATGTTCACATGTAGAAATTAGTACATATATATAAGATTATTTTAAACCCATGTTGTTGTTTATGATAAGCATATAGTGGGAAAAAAAAAAAAGGCATTTAGAACTCTGAAGAAGGATGTACAAGGATGTACTTCAATCTACTTATATGTCCAAAATGTGCCTTTAACTGATGATTTTAATTTTTTATCTAATGTAGTCCCCTCCCTCTGTCAGTGAACCGTGACTTGGAAAAAAAAAGATTGGAACTGGAGTAAATTTCAGATAGCTATACCTGTGAACCTGTGTGAATAGAAAATATTTCTTCATATGACTATAGAGAAATTGCTACATACTCTCAAAGTGAAAACCAAAGTCATAATTGAGCCTGAGGGCAATATCTATAGTAACAGACAAAATGCAGCAGGGGATAGGCACAGCCAGTAATATGCAATTATCTCTTTTTTCTTTTTTTTTTCCCCACATTTGGTATGCTCCCTAGAACGGCTACAATTAGTGCAAAACAGATTTCCCCTGCCTATTCCTATTCATGATCTGAGGGATAGCACAGCTGAGGGAATATTTCAGGGGACTTTAGGGATAAAACACTCTTTTTGAAGGGAATAGAAAGTTTTAGTGGTGTGAACACAGGCTGTGTCACAGCACTTACCTTGAGGACGAATGAACAAGGCCTTGTCATTCTATTATATAGCATAAGAAAGACATAAACTTGTTGGAGGGTGTCCAGAGGAGGGCCATAAAGATGACCAGAAAGCTGGAACATATCTCCTGTGAAGACAGGTTGAAAAAAGTTCTGAAGAAAACATAAAGTACTACTGGCTATAGTAGATGATAAACAAAAAGAAAATAGATATTACAACTACAACACTATTAAAATCTCACAGTTGCTTTCCCCCTCAAAACCTTAGCACTACACTAGAACATTGAGAAAAACTATTATCGAATACTAATAATTCAATTCCTTTTTCTTGCCATGGAGATACTGAACAGATTTAAGGTATATCCAGATTACTAGAACTGCACATTCTGGTAGGACTAGCTGAAGGAATGATGCTTGTTCAGCCTGAACAAGAAGGTTGAGGGGGCGTAGTAGCAGCGCTACAATACTTGGAGGTAGATTGCTGGGAAGGTGAAGCCAGAGTCTTCACTGAGGTGCACAGCAGCATAAAGAGGGGAAAAGATATGTAAATTCAGACAGGTGTGGTTCTGAATAGGTATAAAGAAATAAAACACTATGCAGATAATTAAGCATACAGATTGCCATAGAGAGGTTGTGAAGTCTCTATTCTTTGAAGCCTTCAAGACTTGTTGGCAGAAGGACCTTGCAAAACCTGATCTGAATTCAGCTTTGACCTTTTTCTGAGCAGGAGGTAAAACTGACTGATCAGCTGAGGTTCCTTGCAGACTGAATGTCTCTTTGATTATTTATATGGATAAAGTCAAACCAAAACAAACAAACAAAGAAAAGGTAAAAAGCCCCCAAACCAAACCAAAACACCACACATAAAAAATCCCACACACCCCATCCCCCCAAAAAAAATCCCAAAGACTGAAATAATATCTTGTTTAAAGGATTTTTGACACTACCAAATTAATAATCTTTTCCGTAACAAAGAAGCACTAAAATAGTACTACAAGAGATGTCTTTTTTCAGTGTCTGGTCCTTTGCTAACAGGCAACCTTGAAATGTTATCATAAACTGATATTGTTCCATAGGGACGTAATTTTGCTCACCTGGCACACTTGTCTTAAAGTCTCTCCCAGATGTGGACTCAGCTGAAGGTTTGAAATTGACAGTACTGAAGAGTATATGAATTTGGATATAAAGGTGATGTAGGAATTTATTTTAATTGAACATGCAAAAGGTAACTGGAGGTTTTTCAAAGTAGAAGAAACAAATAAACTAAAAAGTGAGTATCTCTGAACTCAAGTGGGTGAACAACTTTCTTAAGAAAAGGAAATCAGATTTATAAAGGAGTAGGCATCTCCTAACAATATTTACTGACTAAAATGTCAAAGGGATAATCTGTTTAGGGGAAACCTGGCATCTGAAACAGCATAGGTAGGTTAAAATAAGTGCTATCCAATAAAAAAACATTAGGATGTACTTGCAGTTATCCTAAAGAACGTTGTTTTTTTGGGGTTTTTTTGAGTTTCAGGAAGTAACGTGAAATTCAAGGATCTTGGCAACATTTCTCTTTGTACGTGTGGTATGAATTGTAACAGAATCACAGTCTGAATGAGGCTAGCAGGGACCTTTGGAAATTGCCTAATCAATCTGTCTTTTTCAGGGCAAGGTCACCTACAGGAGGCTGCACAGGGCCATACCCAGTTGAATTTTGAATATCTCCAGGGATATGTACTGCACAGTCTTCCTGGGAAACTTACTCCAGTGTTAACTTATTCCAGTTAAACCACAGAGAAAAGTATTTCTCTTATGATGAAATGAATTTTCTTGCATTTCAATTTGTGTCTCTTGACTCTTGTTCTGTCTCTGGGTACAACTGAGAAGACTGTCTCAATAGACTTCTTTACTTTTGCCTATCAGGAATTTATGCACATGGATAAGATTCCCTTGAGCTCTCTTTTCTCAAAGCTGCAAAGTCCCAACTCTCCGTGCCTCTCCCTTTTACTGTCCTTAAGTACTTGCAGTATATAAATTTCCTGAAAAAGTAAATTTCTCTGTCTTGCTAACAGCAACAAAATGTATCAGGCTTAACAAACTGACATGCCTTTAAAATTAGTTCTTTTCGAGTCGGAAATGTCACAGTTACTTAGATTGGAGAGACATTGTTTCTGTTCCAGGAACCCTCCTTCAGTTTCTCCCACCCGGAAAATACTGTTCTGCATCTGCAAAACCTACAGTAACTTATCCAAAATTACTTCTTCTACTGCTGAGACTAATAACTCAAGAAAAATATCGAAGAATTCTGATTGATAAAAACATAAAAGGTTTAAATATGTTTTTTATCTTACCTATATTAGCTTTCATAGAGTAATTTACCATTAGAAATGTAATTAGGAGGTACTGGTAATTCCCTGAGCTTTTGGTCTGTATTGCACTCTGAGAAAGCAAAACTATATAAAACCATCAGGGATTTCACTGTAATGTTGCTTCTTGGAGATATTATGTTTTCACATATGATCATTTGCTTTTTAGTGTGTTTACCTCTGGATAATGACTCCATATTTTTTCCAAAAGGAGCCAGACTAGGTGCTTTCCTTAAAAGGGAAAATGTGGCCTGACCAAAATGTTTCTTCCAACGAATTTTTTCTAAGATTTGGTTAAATGCTGTTGCTAGTAGAACAGTTGAACTTAGTTCATGTTGCCTTCACTACTTCTTAATACTAGTGACCTATCTGCTAAAAATAGATAAAAAATATAGTTAAGAAAGGATTTTAAATCATAATTTAGGTGCATTTTTATTCTAGCTACCAAAAGGATACATATTGAACTTCTCTTTAAAAATTCATAGCACTAACCTGTCTTCCTAAAAAAAAAAAAAATGGCCACTTTTATATTATTTTTCCTTAGAACTCTGTTTTACGGCTTACTGTCCATTTTTATAGACTAATGGTTAGTCTCTGCCCCAAAAAGCCAACACATTGGATTATGATAGGTGCAAGAGTCATCAGGTCTTGTAATAGTAGGCATGTTCCCACATCAGAATAGAATCAGGAGTTTCTAATAATATTATTACTTATTACTTAATACTAGCAAGAAAATATTCTCTTTATTCCGATTAAAGAAAATTACTACCACTAAGTGGATGTTGCACTTATTCATAAGATATTAAATAGGAGTCACCAGATGGTGCTGTAACACCTAATTTTATGAAGTCCTTTGTCTGAACAAACAACAGGCTCTCTCTTTGGCCACAGGAAAAACTATATTCTTTCAAGTTCAATGATGCACTTCATTTTAGGAAGAGCTCTTGCAAGCAACTAAAATAGGTGCTTTCTAGCTTGTTTTCATTCATCAATCATATTTGTTGAGATAAGTAAATTTTTTGTGTTTGGGCTGAGAATCCTAAAACAGATGAATTTTCTGCATGCAATGTGTCTCTGTGAGAAAAAAAGTAGGTGGTGTAAAATTAACACCTTAGGAACATAAGGTAAACTGCTAATTTCATTCTCAAGATTGACTATCCCTTCACAGAAGACTAACAGTTTATCCACGATACATTTAAAAAAAAATCTTTCATCCTTCTTTAGTTATTCAGCAAAGAAAGCATCCTTGTTGGAGCACCTTAACACCAGTCTTGGTCAGTTGCAAAAGGAACACTGAATCCCATGATGAATTACATAGGCTTCAGAATTCATGGCGTCTGACACATTACACACATTAATCTATGTAGTTAGATGGATTCAAACTTAACACAAAGCTCTCTATAATTATCCATTTTACATCCAAGGAGTGGATGTAACAGTTCAGACACCTGTTGCCCAGTACTCTTGCTGCATTCTGGTTATGCCTCTGATTGCTTTCACCAAAAAGAAAACTTGTTTCTTTCAATACATGAATAAACATTAAGAAAAGGAATTATGGGACAGTATTTCTTTAAAATCTGAAACCAAAAGGATAACTGGAATGTCATTCTTCTGTTTTAATTATATTTCCTCAATCACTTCGTATTTCAGTTAACCTTTCCCCTCCATACCTGCTTACTCACTGCTTCATCATGTACTTTCGCTATTAGGTGCACCTCCTTGGTACAGAAGGCAATGAAAAGCCTTCTTTTATCAGCTGGAAAGAAGCATGAAATATTTTGTTCTCAAATGCCAGAAAGTGAACATGATGTATTCTCCCTAAAACTTGAAACAAGGTCTTCCAAGTTCTGATTCTTGCTAAGAATAGACTCCCATAAATATCAAAGCCAGCATGAAAACGTAGGAGAACACATGCAGGAGTTCATATTCCAGTAAGGCTTAAAAGTAATAGTACAATAAAACAGGTTCTGATTATTTTTAGAAATTTCTTGTGATTAGTTAGTTGATCAAATGCTGCTTCAGAATTTCCAATTTGACAGTTTGTCTTCAGGTCAGAGGACTATACTATTGAGCTGAAGGACTTGAACAAGAATTTATGAAAGAAAGAAAAACATTAGATAACTTAACAAAAAAAAGAAGAAAAATAATTCTGCAAATATTGGAATAAAGTAATATATCATTAAATGTTTGACTATAAACAAGTTCTAATCTTTATTTGTGTGTATTGTACTCTAGATAATTTCACTCGATCTCTAAAAACAAAACAAATGCTTTCAAAATGCAATTAATTCTAATGTAAAACCTCCAAGATATCTCTTGGTTATTTATTTATTTATTTCAATATCTAATTAAGCTAGAACTTTAAAATATATATTTTATAGTTTGAATTAATCTGGTTTAAGCTTGATACGTAGTCAAAGGCTGGAACATAACTTGATGACTGTGACTATTGCATATTATAACAGCTTTTATTATATGTGTTGCTGTAGAATATCTGAGAAAGAAAAAAGAAGTTGATCAAGGTCTCTTCAACTCTCTCAAAGAAAATAATACCTTTTATTGTATTTGCCTCAGTGAAACTTGCAAAAATTCACTAGTACCAAGTAATATTACTGAACTTAAGCTAAGCTATCTTGTGTATGCCTGAAACAATCTTATTGGCTAATTCTTAAATTAATGACATATGCACACAGAGAAGAAAAGTAGAAGCCCTACATCCAGTTTTATAGATGGAAGTTATGATGCTAGCTAAAATTACCTGCAGAGTTCCAGAAATTCAAAGAAGCTCTCTGCAAAGTTAATTATGTTGAAAAAAATAATCATTGGTTTATCTCTGTCATTTTACCAAGCAGTAATTCTCAAAACCTATTAAATTGCTATTCTCCACTAAAGAGTTTTAAGAAAGATCAGAAATATTTCCCCATGATTATTCTTTTAGTGCTTGATTGTTGTATTTATGTCAGGAGCACAGATGCTTTTTGTTAATCAGCAGTAAGGTTTAGTTCCATTAGAACTTTCACACCCACTTATCACAAAGCGTAGAGTAAATAGCCATCTGTGTAAATCTAAGAACTTTTCTGAGAGAGTCCAAATTACTAATTTATACATTTAAAGGAGTCTATTTTTTAGGCCTTGGCAAATGTGTTTAGACCTGCATTTCATTTTTAATGCATTTATATTTTTACTGTTCAGATAATCAAATCTTTTGGTTAGATACCATTTATTCTGAATAAAGTTGTGTATGCCAGAGTTAAGTCATCTGTTTTCTAGCATTATATAAACTTTCTACAATAAAAATCTCATAAGGTCAGAAAACAGTTGAAACTTTTTCTCTTTTTTTCTTTTTTTTAATTACATTTTCAGTCTATAATTATCAGCATGAAATTAATACATCTTCTCTTTGGAGATATGATGTTGATACTAGTTATAGTGTGATCATACAATAGTTTCACCTATGTATTGGTCCAACAGTAAAACCAGGAAAATTATGCAATTTAGAAAATCCTTGAAGAGATAAATCCTTATTGCAGCAAATTTAATCTTCAATATTTAAGAAATCTAGTGATATAAGAACTTATAAAAGATTTTGAAAGGATTTTTCTGCATGTGAAAATGTTCTATTGTACCAATCTCCTAAATACATTGCTATATAAATATCTTATAAACTATTATAATTGGAACGATTATTTCTAAGCTACATTTGGGAACAGTATCTGTCAAGGACCCTATAATTAGTCCAAATATACAGCCATGAGCTTTCAAAATACAGAAAATACCGAAGAAACAATCACCAAAACTTATCTATCACCTAATTGTCTCGATCAATGTTTTTGAAGCTAGTTCCTCATGTTTTCATTCACCACTGGAAGCATTGAATTTTTGGATGTCAAATGATTTTTGACACTTAGGAACTTATTCTTCTCAAATGGAATTAACCCCAGAACATGACCTCGTGAGTCTAAGCTTAGAGTCACTCTTTACTTGGAACACACAGTCAGATAAATGCCCTGTCTTGTACAAGACAGGAACATTCCTTATTACTAAAGCAAGGTGGATATTTCACACAGTTTGCATGGATAAGACTTCTCCCATTAACGTTGTATTTAGAGGCAAGTTGTGTTTAGTACCAGACATATTTTTTTTTATTCCTTCAGTCCATCACCTTCTTTGGATAGAGATAGCTAAATTTGATTTTTACTGTCACTGTGAGCCAAGAATAACAATGATGAACTCGGCACTAAGAAGCTGCAAAGATGCAGGAATACCACGTGTGTAAACACTCAGAATGAATCTGGTCACCTAAATGCAGAAGTATGACTTGTCATGTTGAATTACTACAAATAGAGCGTGATTGATTGATTATACCCTGTCAGAAGAGGTTCCCTCAGAGTAAAGGAATTAATTTAGATAAATACAAGGTAGTAATACACTTAGGAAAATGTCATATAACTAGGATGTACAAAGGTAGTAAGTTCTGACTAGGAAATTGATAGCACTGCAGACCTCACAGCTGCATGATATTGCACAAAATATTTTCTTTGTATAAATAGGTGGCTCATGAAGCAGAGAAAGAAATACAGTCTTAGTAACATTTAACCCTGAATTAAATTTTGTAATTATCATATTAAAATTAAGTAAGAAAAAATTACCCCCCTAAAACTTATAATCTGGGATACATTAATGCGTTTGAATATCTACTGAAAAAAAGGGAAAACACCCCAAAGTTTGTCGTGTATTGACTGAGATACAAGAGATGCTTGTGAATGAGTTCAGGAATAATTTAATCTCTAAAAATCAGTGAGAAGATCAGCATGAAACAGTCTACAAAGTGCAAGAATGTGTTTGAGACTCCAACTGATTCTCTGAATGATTCCCAATTAGAGTGTGTACAATTTGACAGAGAAGACATAACACTGGAGGCCCAACTACAGAGAATTTGAGTGTAGACATAAAAAAATTACCAAATTGGTTCAATTTTCAATAATTTTTCCTGTCTTTCTCAAAATCCTGTACAGATTGCCATTACTTTTTGTGTAATGTGATAGTAGTTCAAAATAGGAATCATTTCACCTCTCCAAGACATTTAACTTGCACCTAAAGTTTTCTGTCTTAAAGACACTAAAAGAGGACTTCAGGTGGTAAAACCTCAGCCCCTTCTCCAGGCTCAATTTCTGTGCGTTCTAATTATGCAGATTTAGATGCACAGAGATCCTTCTTTTTGTTTTATACATCCATCTCACATAGTGGCAAATCTCACCTCCTTGGCTAAGTGTGTCTAATATTCTTCCAGGCATTACATAATTCATTTATTTTGTGGCAGCTCCCTGTAATTTCTGTAAATTTAAATTGACTACAGATAGTACCTGCTTTTCTCAAGTAGTTGAGGTCTGAAAGGTGGTGAATAAGCATAGAGAGCCATGAGGTGCTGTAGTTTCCATTCCATGCCAAAGGATCTGTGTCTGCCTTAAGAGTGTCTGTATCAGGATCAGTTTTGGAATGTGGTGCACATTGTTTTGCTTTCATAACCATCACAGCAGCCCATGTGGCATTGTGTCAAATAAGGAGTGGTCTTGCACCTTTAGCAGAGGATGTGGACCACTAGCAGTGGTTGTAGGCTCACTGGCTATCATGGTTTTGTTCTGGAAAATAAAAGCCTTTCATTTTCAGCAAAGCCTTTATGGAGGTATTCTTCTTTATGGGCTGCCATATGTTCTGGGGGTTTATAATTCATGGTTGCAATGTATTTTTCATAAATTCATCTGTGCATATGTGGAGAGGAAGAAGATATAACTGGCAAGATAAAAGAGTATCATTTAGGCTGGAGTCTGCCCAGCCTTTCATTCTTGAGTTAGCAGTCTAAAATGTTTTTGCTGGGAAATGTAAAGGTTTTGAACAGAAAGTTGTATCACGAATAGAGGACTGCCATATATTTTGGAGTAATTATAATTTATCTAATTAGCTTAGAAAGCCTGAGTGAATCAGTCTTAATTAATGTTGCAGCAAATCTGAAATCAGGATTCAAGTCTAAACTAAGCGCCTCAGACGATGGAAGGAGATAGGCACTTTAAGGACGTCTCCAATGAAAAGTCTAAATATGGGCAAATGCTAATACCTTCATACTTCCCCTCAACAACTCACTAGCTGGTAAAGCTGCTTCTTAATTTAGCTGTAGTGAAGCTGCCAACAGAAAATATTCATGGCACCTCCCTCTCTTTCATTGCTATATTGGGGTAGGAGTCACTTCAGAATTACTGGTTTACTAGGCTTCAGTGTTGGAGCAATTCCATCAAAGCCAAAGTACAATTAAATTCCAGCGGGCAAAGTTAGTACTAGCAATTGTGAGAACTGAAACAATTTTCAGCATCTTCTGTACGTTATGTATCTGACCCAAAACAAATGATTTAGGGTGATCTTTCTTTCTTCTGACATCCCATTAATAAAGAACAAATCTTGTATAAACTTACTGGTCACCACTACATTAAGGACTGCTTTACCATTTCCAGAACATTTTCCTGTACTGTTTTTCTATTAATTTGGTTGTTGTTTACTACATTGTATCCTATTATCCTATTTTTATTTTTTCGACAGTAATTGTCATCAGGAAGCATGGAATAACTAGTGAAAAACAGAAAGATTTGAAATATATGCACTAAATTTAAGGAAGAGGAGGCCATTATATTGTATTAAATACTGTCAATTAATTTTGTCTGGTTATTCTTACGCTGAAGGCAATAACCTTTGTTATACTGTAGTTTATGCTCAGTAAGAACATCACACTAGGATAACACTGACTATGAGGTTGCTGCATGGGCTGGAGCCTCTATCCTGGGGGACTCCCCTGGGTCTGGTTGCCAGGGTCAGCCCTACTCACCATCCAGGAGCAGGACAGCTGGGGGACACCAGGAAGCCCCAGTCATCAGGCTAAGACACAGTGTGAGACAAGGCCAGCAAGCAAACCCAGAGGTGGTGTCAGCTTGGTGGGACCCAAGGCTGGGCAGGGCAGGGTTGTGGGGAGCTGGAGACCGGCCCTGCTGGGACAGGGGCTGACAGATCCCAGGGGAGTGAGACAGGCCATTGGCAAGGTGGGGAGAGGCCAGCGGGGCTGGTCAGGGACAGTCAGGCCTGTTAGTGTCCTCATAGAGCTGGATGAGATTTCATGCTATAGACACCTAAATTATTTTCTATGTGTAGAAGTCTACACATGCGGCATAGACCTGATAACTTTCTGTAGAGTAACTGACTATATGGCTAAAACAACCAGCAGCAGTGATTTTGTCTACCCTAAAGCAAAACAATGGAATAAAACAATGGAATTACACAGGTGTTCATTCATTTGAAATGCTTTGGGAGACTCTTTCTGATCCAGTACTGTGGTTTCAGGATGGCAATGGTCTTCTGTAAGTCCTTGTATCCAATCTGCCCTATCCACATAGATCTCTCAAGCCTTTGGGGCACCACATGTAGTAAGTCACACCTATCCTTACATAAAAGAACCAAATCCCATCAGACTCTCCTGTCCATATTGGCTGCATCTCCCTTGACTACATGTAACCACGTAGCTTATATGTCAATGCCTGGGCATTGATTCAGTTTCCTAGATATAAATATGTAGTGCCATTTGAAAGGATCTCTATAATCTTCCATATGGCTTTGGTGACTATAAAACAGGGAGACCGTCGTCCTTTTTCAGTGGAACATAAAGCCAAACAATTTGTACCAGCGAGTTTCAAATGGTTACTTTTTTCAACTGGTACTGAGGCCTTAGAGGTAAACTTGTAATTATATCCATTAGAATATTTTCCTTATTTCACTAAGTGCAAAATTACTCAGCCATTAAAATTCCCAGAACTTTTGCTGTAGCTGCTATATAATCTGTTGCTTCCTAACCTGTATATATGAATATTATTTCTACTTAATTGTAGGACTTCTGACACAGTCTTAAAAGATGTCATGTTATTTTATCATGCTGCTTTTCCAATTGGTTAGGGTAATTTTCACTTCTAATCCTGCCTTCCTGTTGCATTGTCCAAATCATTATTAATAAGTAACATTGACTGCTCAGTAGAGTCCTGAAAAATCTGATACATCCTAGGTATTTGGCAAGGCTCATTAGTAATTACAACACATAAAAAGACTTTGTAAAATCAAGATATGGAAAATCTGCAGCTTCTGCTTTATCTACAAAGTTTGCTACCTTGTCATAGTTAGTTAAAAAAAAAAAAAATAAAAAGAGAATTGTTTGACAGGAGTTACTCTTAGAATGTTGCTGTTATTTTTCTTCTTGTTATCTCCTGTGTAGTTACAAACATTTTATTTATTATTTTTGTGGTACTTTTCTGTGAAAGCAAGTTGACCAGCTGGTCAACATCTTTTCCATTCTTGCTTCTTTCCCCATTCTTTGCCATTATAAGACAGGTACCTTGACTTTTTGTTTTTTGTTCTTAGTCTTGAGGGCATCATCCATTTTTCGTGAGTTCTCAAAGACAAATGCTAACACTGTGTCTCTAAAGCAGACATTCAGCAAATGCCCTTAAGTGTTATGATTCATAGGGTCACATTGCTTAAGACTTAGAAACCTTCCTCCAAGAACGAAATTCAGAGTGATGACATAACCATCTAAAGGGTTTTTGTAGAAGAGAACAAATGGGATTCACAGCAGTTGACATCCTCAGTGCTGGGTATATATATACTATACAAAGAAATGACTTGATCTTTGCAATTGCAGGATTCCCAAACTCATTATTTAGGAACCAGCTGAATCTGAATTCAAGAGCTGAAGTACCCTCTAAAGGTATAAAAATGAACCATAAGAATAAAGCCTCTTTCCTTTCCCAAGCAAATGAGCTAATACCTAAATCATTAAATAAAGAACCTACCAGTAGCTTTAAAAAACAGAATAAGCACAGTCTAAACATGACTGAAAGCTTGTACATGAACTCCTCTTCAGAATGTTGCAACAATTATTTTCATCTTTCTTCTTATATAATCAAATTAGGTTTTCTTAGAAACAGTGCTTCTGATTGTATCTTCTTACATGCATTAGCCTTTTAATATTCAATGTACTGTTTGTCCTACTGTTTTTTATTTGTCCTCTGTCATATGATTTAGTAGTCATTTTTGGTATACATATTTCAAATCAGGTTAGTGAAGGTCTTATGGTTATGAGAAATTTACTTCTACTTTATTTACTGTCCTCCTGCAAATGCTTGAATTTCTAGTTTGAAATGATCTGGCTTTAAGATTCAGCTGTTACATAAAATACAAAAGAAATGTTATATAATATAGTAATATCCTCAGTAACAAATATTCTCAAACTATTTTACTCTATACATTGTATGTGCTAGGTGTCGAGAAAGGCCATAATCCATGGCTGAGAAAATATTCATAATTTTACGGAGATCAGGGGATCATTATTGGTCTCGGTCCTGTTTAATATCTTTATTGATGATCTGGATGAGGGGATCAAGTCTACCCTTAATAAATTTGCAGAAAACACAAAGTTGCATGGGAATATTGATCTGCTGGAGGATAGGCAGGCTCTGCAGAGGGATCTAGACAGGCTGAATCAATGGGCTGAGACTAATAGTATGAGGTTCAGCAAGGTCAAGTGCAAGGTTCTACACTTTGGCCAGAATAATCCTGTGCAGTGCTACAGGCTGGGGGCAACTTGGGTTGGAGTGCTGGAGAGCTGCCCAGCAGAAAAGNCTTAATAAATTTGCAGAAAACACAAAGTTGCATGGGAATATTGATCTGCTGGAGGATAGGCAGGCTCTGCAGAGGGATCTAGACAGGCTGAATCAATGGGCTGAGACTAATAGTATGAGGTTCAGCAAGGTCAAGTGCAAGGTTCTACACTTTGGCCAGAATAATCCTGTGCAGTGCTACAGGCTGGGGGCACTTGGGTTGGAGTGCTGGAGAGCTGCCCAGCAGAAAAGGACCTGGGGATGCTGGTTAACGTTTGGTTGAACATGAACCAGCTGTACCCAGGAGCCAAGAAGGCCAATGGCATCCTGGCCTGTATCAGCAATAGTGTGGCCAGCAGGACCAGGGCAGGGATTGACCCTCTGTCCTTGGCACTGGTGAGGCTGCACCTCTAGTGCTGTGTCCAGTTTTGGACCCCCCAATTCAGGAAGGACATTGAGGCGCTGAAGTGAGTCCAGAGAAGGGCAATGAAGCTGGCAAAGGGTCTGGAGCACAAACTTTATGAGCGGCTGAGGGAGCCGGGGTTGTTTAGCCTTAGAGAAAAGGAGGCTCAAGAGTGACTTTATCACTCTCTACAACTGCCTGAAAGGAGGTGGGGGTTGGTCTCTTCTCTCATGCAGCTAATGATAGGACAAGAGGACATAGTCTTAAACTGCATCAAGAGAGGTTTAGGTTGGACATTGGAAAGATGTTTTTCACAAAAAAAGGTGATTAGACATTGAAATGAACTGCCCAAAGAGGGGGTGGAGTCACCTTCGCTGGAGGTGTTTGTGGAAAGATTGGTCTTAGTGCCATGGTCTAGTTGACATTGTGATGTTAGGTCCTAGGTTGGATTCGATGCTCTCAGAAGTCTTTTCCAGCCTAATTGATTCTGATTCTGGCTCTCAAAACTTTCATATCAATTCCCTCTAATAAGACAAGTTGACTTTTTTTAAACTGTTTGTACTTGTTGGACTGAATGTTTAACAGCCATTAGAGTGTTTAAGAGGTAGCTAGCTGTATGCTAGAACACCTGTTTGTGTCTGTTCCTCTGCTTCATTTCTGATGTCTAACACTTGCATGACTGTAGCTCCTAGCTCTCTTACAGCTTTTCCCTTTAACTCCTGATCACTTTTTAATTCTCTGTTCCTGTTACTGACTCTCGACCTTGGACTTACCTTTTCATACATCTCCAGAGCCTGTTTTCTTCCCTGAGGTCTTTCCCTTGATTCTCAATATTGTGCTGGACTTTTTACAGATCCAGAGCTACTAACAATCTACTTTATGACTGTTGTGAAGGCTACTAAATCCTAGTTTATTTAATAGCCGCATCAAAAAATGTCCATTTACACAATTTTAATTACTGGGATTTTGTGTAAATGTTCTGTTGTCACTGAACAGCAATAACCAGTCTTCCAGATTCTCTTGTACTATTTTTGTGTGCCACTTTTCACAATATAGCATTGAACTTCTTTAGATGGTTACTTTCATAAGAGCTGTCTTTTAATACAACTGTGAAGAAGATCGAATAGGAAATCTTGCCAAATATTTGTGTTAGAAAAAGATTTTATTACTTGAGATGATACAAATTTTTTTCTCTCTTATAACAGTATTTTAGAAACTGAAATAAAATGTTATGGCTCCATAATATTTTGAAATGTAATTCAAAATTTGATGTTATAATTAAATCTTGAAATTTATTTCTTTAATAGTTAACTATTATTTGTAGTGATTTTAGTGCAGTAGATTCACCTCTTGGTGGGTCATAGGAACTGAAATAGTCTACATGTATGTAATTTTGTGTTTAAGTGATCAAAGGCAGCTTCCAGTCAGATCATATTGAAACATGGTGTCTTATTTTCTAGATCAAACTATGTCTGTTCTGTAATGAGAATATTTATTTTGGCTTCAAATAAGAATTAAATAAAATAGGAGTTTTTTGAAGTTACCTTCAAATTGACATTCTTGTGTTTTGATCTTCTATTCAACAATAAATTGAGAGTATAAATACATGCGTAGGAAAACAGCAGGCATCCTTCATGAACAACTTTTCAGTAGATTGGATTAAAGTAAAAGCATCCTTTTCCTAACATTTTCATTGCCAAAGCAGCTTAGAATTCTGGTAGCAGAGCAATCTATGGAGAAAAAAATGATTTAGAGGATTTTTTAGAGTATTTATCTATGACTAAAATAATAAATGAAATAAAATAGAGTCTGTTCCCTGAGCTTGAGAAAAAACAGCACATCGTGTTCCTGTTTGTTCAGCTAAAGTCCACTATTTACCTGCCCTGCCCCACATCTCGGAACTGATATGGACTTTTGTAAATAGTTTATTTTTTGTGCTAACTTCTGAATTGTCCTCAGCTGTTCATGTATAAAGTTACTTGGCCTGATCAAAACTGCGACAGGGATCACTCTAAATATATTAGTTCAGATAATTATGTTTCCATCTTTATCAAAATTTACATTCTCTGGCACAGTTTGATTTATAACTCAATGTAAATATTGAGAATTGCTTGATAAATGGTGTATCTTTGGCTTTTCTTAAGCATTAACTGATTTTGCAAATTCTGACTTTCTAAATATTTCATTCTCCACAATTCCACTCTCAAAGGCAAAGATATCTTCACAAATGCAAAGATGAAGTTCAGTCCCTAAGTCATTAATGAGCTCCAGAAATTGCATTTGTATTTAACTGTTCAGGACAGTACGCAGGATTGTGTTTGGGTAAATGACTGCCCAAGGCAGAGAGGTAAACAGAGAGGATGGGAAGGATGATGCTTAATTGTATTTTCAAGGAACTTGTACATTGGAATGTTCAGATTCACTGCAGGCAACTCTTGAGTTGAAGAAATTCATGAATATTATGTAATTCTCTCAAAATCTCTACAAAGAGCCTTTTGTAGGGAAAGTGGTGAACTGCATGCTGCAGAGATTGGTTGTCCATGAGGACATCAGGATGTCATTCATTTGTCATCAGGACAAAGCCATTGCTGAACTCTCTGAGATCACCACAAATACATTTCAGATTATATTCAAAACTGTACCCAAACTCAACAGCTGGCAATATTCTCTATAATAGGATTAACTAAACCCCTATATTTTGGTTTGTTCAAAGTCCGAATTCAAATGTTATTATTCTGGCTTTCACTTGATATCCATATAAACCACTTTTATATCATTGCAGACCAGGAGATTCCCGTCAGTGCTGGTCAGTTGATCTTTCTTTCCTAAGATTAATGTTTCTTTCCTATTGCTCTTTGTAAAAACTGTGGAAACTCAGATGACCCCCAGGATCTCACAAAACACCCTCATGTGATCCAGACTGGCACATTACCTGAATGATATTGAACATATCTGCAAGACTAACACAAATCCGTGGTTGAAAAGAAATATTGTACCAGTGTCTGCTTCTGAAAGGATAAACAGACACATATTTTTTAATCTAAGGTATTATGATCCACTATGAAGCATAGGAAATGGGCATCTGGTTATTTTTTTGTTGTTTTTTATTTTTTAAAATCTTTTAAAGATCAACATTATTTTAATAAATGCAGCCACTGTCATTGCTATTTCTTTGTATGCTATGTTAAACAAACTACATTTGAATGATGGGCTGCAGCATCAGGGAATCCCTATACCTGCAATATTCAGGATTATTCACTTAATGAATTCTCCTCTGAATTTCATCTTCAAGAATTGTTTACACTAAAACAGGGTGGGTGAAAGAAGTTATCAAAGAAGATTTTATCTTTTTTATCACTTTAAATTCATTCACGTTGAACAAGATGACTGGTAAGAAAGAATCTGATTCAGAGTTAACCTGAGAGCCCTCTCCAGTCAGTATTTCTACATCTGCCCATTTAATATCCAAATACTGACTTGTCCAAGAATGTGACTGCCATCTTAATTATCTGTTGCTTCCCCCTAGCAGTATTGTTAATATGTTTTGGGTCATCATCTGATGAAAGACACTGGCTTGTGTGGCATTTACAAAGACATACCCTAAACTTTTAATTGCTTGAGAGTGTGCTCCTACCTTGCATTTGCTATATGCCACATTCTCTGCCCTTGATACTTTTGTAATGAACTGTATCTCGTACTAATTTTTACGCTAAAGGAAAACATGAAATATCAATGGGGTGAGGATACAGGCCCTATAATAAATAAATGGAAATATAATTAAATAAGTAAGAGTGAGAGAAAATATCCTGTGAGGTAAACCTGAACTCTTTTAGATAGTTTGGTGGAATATCTACATCTGGTCACAACAGCAATGGGAAGGTGGAAAGACGTTAAATGCACATTGCTGGAGCCAATTCTACATTCCCATTGTTTCAGCTTACTTCTCTTAAAAGAAAATATTGAGGATATCTGTGGAAAAGTAACAAGTTTTCATATGATTCACCAAGCTGCTTTCTGGTTGCTGAATGAGGGATCCTTTTTTTTTTCTGAAGAGCAGTGAATTTCAGTTATCTCTGCACTACCAGTATTAGATCTGTTACCAGTACAATTGTGGGATAACTTGCAGCATCACTGTCTGTTTCCAGGAAACTCTACTGCA
Organism: Pachycephala philippinensis; assembly: GCA_013397055.1. NCBI lineage: Eukaryota > Metazoa > Chordata > Aves > Passeriformes > Pachycephala > Pachycephala philippinensis. The sequence goes on from VWZT01000763.1 coordinate 333,143, forward strand.
TTGAGTCAGTGATAATGAGGGGCAGAGCTTCACAGGTAGGCACAAGAACAGCAGGACAGTTCTCTTAACTGTGGATTTAGGGCCAAGGATGTAAAAATCAAGAAAATAACTAACAGTTCTAAACAAGTGCTTGTGCCTGTCCTTAGCTATGAATTTCTTAGTTCTAAAGCTAAAGAGTTGTGTTTTTCTCTTGCTGGGATCATGAATCTTGCTTTCTTGACTAACCAGTGAGAGAGCTTCAACATGAGGTGAAAAGTGTATTCCCATTTTCTTTTCTCTCTCTTATTTCCTTCCTTCCTCCTTTATGCTTATGTGGTGATCAGGGCATACTCCTGGGGAGAAAAAAAAAAGTGATTTTAGTTTGAAATCCTTTAGATTAAGGATACTGAACTCTAATCTCCCAAGTGATTTCTTTAACCAAGAGTCTGTCATACAAAATATGAGCAATGCCTCCCCTCATCACCTTTCCCTGACAGCTCTGTTTTCAAGGCAAAGCAATTGAAACAGAGTTTTATAAGTGGCTCAGTAACTGTCAGGCACTGTCACAGTACAAGTTTCAGAATTTCAGTCCTAAGTTTCCTTCAGTTTCCTAAGAAGACTACATTGGTCTTTTTAGGAAACTTACGAATTCCATCCGGAGATAGTTGAGGGCTGTGCATCCTCAAGAGGAGACAAGAACGATTCTAAGCATAAGCAAAAATGGAATTTCAGGCAATTAAGAAAGTTATAGGTCAAACACAGGCTAGAAAATTTAGCTGTTTGCTGAGCATGGGTGTTTTCAATGGCAATTAATCTGTGAGAGGTGTAAAATTGACCTACATTTTTTAAAGGAGTCTATATTCTTTTAAACAGATGTGCTTTATGCTAGTCTGTACTATAGTACTAGAATTACTTCCATCATCTGCCATTCCTTATAATTTTTTTTTCTGAAATATTGACTTTCTTTTTATGTATTGGAAATATACGCTTCTTTTCCCTTTCCTGCTGATATCAATTTTGTCCCTTTTTCTGAATTGCTGTAGATATAAATTTGGTATAATTAATGTAGCAGTCTTTGACTCTATCTTTCCAAACTCCATAGGGTGAATTTTTACTGGCTTGTACCTGAAGACTTTAATATCTGGGCAAGTGTTATCATTAGTACATTACCTCTTGATACATTATCTTTGTAAGTAGAAAGATTAGAGAATTATACTATAGATGGTTTGCCTTGTTAATTAGGCCTAACTTGACACTATTCTGATTTGTCAAAAAATGAAATAACAAAATGACTGATAGTATGGCTAGAAACCATAAAATGTGAGAACATAACCCTAACAGCTGTTTGGGGACAATTTTGCTCATGATAAAATGTATGAGACAGTAGGTTCTATTTCTCTCCCCAATTGTTAATGCAATTTGGTAAATTTGACTCAAGAAGATGTATAAAATAGAGATACTAAGACCACAAAGTGGTTAAATCTGACGTTCAGAACCCAGCGTTAAACAAAGTCAAGTGGGAAATGGTTCATAAGACTTAAGCCAATTAAACTAAGCAGGAGGTTAGTCTAAATAAGTCATTCAGATTCCCTCCCACTGTACTAAAGGATTACTTTTTCATGTTGATATTACTTTCTGACTGCAAGTGTCTTTCTGTTTCTTGGATTTTTTTTTCCTATTTTCTACTGAGGCATTTTAGACATCAGTGTTAGACTGAATGCCCAGCTTCAGATAAGTCAATTTAGGTGAGACAAATCTCAGGTTGGTTGTCTGAGTGGAAAGAAAAGCTGAATGGTATGTGACTAGAGGTCATTTACACGATATCCTGTTACAGTTTTGTGGTTGAGAATCAGAAAATATTATTACATTGATTGATCTACCTGACACAGCTGTTGTGAAAATGATTACTCTTTGTATAGATAGAAATAAATCCAAAAGATACAATTCTACCACCTCTAGTCCAACTAAACTGTGTGTAACATTTCTCGTCAGTTTATGTTATAAATAAGAAGATCCTTCAAAGCTTTTGGTAGAGGAAATTTGTTCTCCTATCTGGTTTCAACAGTAACAAAACGAAGCAGAATGAAGACAGAAGTAAACCTCCAACTTCCCTCATATTTTCTTATCCAAATAAGACCCATGTTTATTGCCTACAAATAAAACCTTCCAGTAATTGAAGGATAATCATCTATTTTTCTGCCTTTATATTTGCTTTATTTGTTGAATGCAGAATTTCACAAGGTTTGAGGATTACAAAATGTGCTTACTCTCTTGTCTTTTTAACCATTGGAATGGGCAAAACTGTAATTGTGAATTCAAGCTTATCACAAACTTAATCTGTTTTACTGATTCCAGGTTGCACTTTGGTAGAGAAAAATACACATATCGAATTATCTGATCGATTTTCATACAACCGTAGAATCATTTTGGTTGGAAAAGACCTCCAGGATCATCGAGTCCAACCTTTGACTAACCTTGTCAACCAAGCCATAGCACTAAGTGCCACAGTCAGTCATTTCTTGAACACGTCCATGGATGGTGCATCCACCACCTCCCTGTGTAGTCCATTCCAGTGCTTGACAACCCTTTCTGTGAAGAAAATCTTCCTGATGTCCAAACTGAGCTTCCTGTGATGCAGCTTTAGGCTATGTCCACTTGTCCTGTTGCTAGTTGCCTAGGAGAAGAGTATAACCACCCCCTGTCTACAACCTGCTTTCCAGTAGTTGTAGAGAGTGATAAGGTCTCCTCTGAGTGTCCTTTTCTCCAGAGCTAAACAACCCCAGCTCCCTCAGCCACTCCCCAAATGACTCACTCTCTAGGCTTTCACCAGCTTTGTAAAAGCTTCTCTGAACTCGCTCCAGTACCTCAATGTCTTTCTNGCTTCCTGTGATGCAGCTTTAGGCTATGTCCACTTGTCCTGTTGCTAGTTGCCTAGGAGAAGAGTATAACCACCCCCTGTCTACAACCTCCTTTCCAGTAGTTGTAGAAAGTGATAAGGTCTCCTCTGAGTGTCCTTTTCTCCAGAGCTAAACAACCCCAGCTCCCTCAGCCACTCCCCAAATGACTCACTCTCTAGGCTTTCACCAGCTTTGTAAAAGCTTCTCTGAACTCGCTCCAGTACCTCAATGTCTTTCTTGTTGTAAGGGGCCCAAAACTGAACACAGCACTTGACGTGTGGCCTCAACAGTGTCCACTACAGGGGGAAAATCACTGCCCTGGTCCTGCTGGCCACAGTATTTTTAATGTACAGGTCAGAATGCCATCGGCCTTCTTGCTTACCTGGGCACACTGATGGCTCGTGTTTGTAAGCCTCTGATCACATCTGTTCCGTGTAGTTGTATTTGACACCTCAGGACATCTAGAATGACATTAAGCAGTGATGATCAGGCAATAGAATTGAGTCTCTAGTCAAAATAGTCTGAAGTACTTTTAAACCTCCTAGAGTGTCATGTTTCTGTGATCCAAAGCCTAATTTTAATGCAACACAATGGCATAATCTTGGCTCATGCATCCAAGAAAATTGCCAAAATTCTGGGAAAGAGTGCTGACAAAACTGCATAGGCTAGAGCCATGAAAGGTAACAAAGGTGCGACTGCAGAAAAAGTAAGAGAGAGTTGTTCAAGGATTCTGAGGGAATAACAGGTGAGAAAAATCTTAAGGGGAAAATAAAAAAAAAGGAAAAGCTTTTAGTCCTTGTAATCAATCATATAATATTAAGCAAGAAATGTTTTACATTTTTAGTTTTACAATATTTTTGTGTGTGATCTCTATCCATGTGTAGAATGTCTACAGTTATTTGATATTCATGTTCATTTTCTCCTGCTGCCTTGTCTCTTTATTTTCTTCTCCAAATACTTAAGTTCCAGAGGGAAAGGGCAATATGCTTTTTGATCAAGGTTTTATACTACAGAATATAATATTTAAAAATGCACAAAGACAATTTTATCTGTTATAATTCTGCAAACTAAAGACTGACATCCTGCTCCCTGTCAGTAGAAAGCAGAATACTTGTGGTAGTTATTGTTAAATACATTACAACAATGTAAAGCTGAAGCAAGCCTGAATCCCGAAGTATTTCAAAATAACCTAGTGCATTCTGGACACCTTATTTCCAAGGAGCAGGCAAGAGTTCTCTCAGAGTATATACTTGGGAACAAAGAGACAGTGGTGTGATGGTAAAATAAAATATATGAAACCATTTTCAGAAGATTAGGAAGAAAAAGGTCTTGATCTCCCTCCTACTTAATTATTATTAATAATAAATAAATAAACTACTCCACTTAATTTTACCACACTTGAAGAGAGAAAAGGAATTAAAAGAAGACTTTTTATCTGGAGGGATATGGAGAAAAATAGACATCAGGAATATAACCTAAAGAGTGTGCTAAATTACCTAAAAAATATTCTACCCTCTCTCAAGACCTATCCTAAATAATTTGAGAACAGAGATGACATTTAAAAGCAGAAGAGAAGGTGGGCAGGAAGATCACAGCAGAAAAGATGAATTTCTTGTGCTGCTATATAACACCATCATTTTTCTTAATTATTCTTGACATTTCACCTATTATTCTGTGAGCTCCCTCAGAGCATAGAGGGGAAAAAATGCCAGTTGCTTTTCAGAATAAAATGTGAAGAGGTACTTACTGTCAGCTTTTATGTCTGAAGGCTGCCCTTTGATACACAGAATCATAGCACCACCTATCTGGTAAAACTAGCTGTTATGTTTGCAGATGTGCAACCCATGGCAGAGTACACAAAATGTGGGCTGTGGAGGGTATTTATGTGAAAGGAGGCCACTAGACTAAACTTGGTTTTATGCTGGAAGAGGAATACTGAAGATATGCAGTGTATATGAGGGTATATTCAGCACTTAAGCAAGGTAATGCTTAAGTGCTGAATTCACCCTCTAAGAATCTTTTTCAAAATTTGTCCATGAAAATAAATAATATGCATCTGTATAGGACATTTAAATTCAATATATTGTCTAAACCAAAGCAACAAAATTATCTATCGATCTATCTGTCTATCTAGCTATCACAATGAATGAAACATTAATTTCCTCTGCTCCTCTAGGGTGCTGCTGTAAAACAAGGATTAAGAATTGTTCATCAATGTGAAAAGACGTAGGGGTTATACTAAGAAACCTAGAGATAGAAAACATGGAAACATAGAAAACAAAGCAGAAAACTCAGTCAAACCACTGGTGGTGTAAAATTTTATATTCTTCATAGGACCCTTTAATTTCATTGGGTTTTTAAATTTGTTTTCTATACTTCAGTGAATCATGATGCATAGGTAAGAAACAAATTGCTAGCTCACAAGATTACGTCAATCAAGCTAATCATTAATATATTAAAAAAAAAACCAACCTAGCTTAATTGGGATTATACAATTAAAAGTATATGCTTGGAAATCAATAAACAAAAGTCACAACAAATAATTTCACAAAGCAAAAGAGAGATCTGCGAGAAGGCTGTCATCCATGGCAGAATGTATTTATCCATCTATTTCTTTATGTATGTATGTATGTATGTATTTATTTATTTAAGGGAATACTGACCTCTTCATGGACGTACAGTCTCAAAATGAAAATCCGTTTTAGTCCCATGAAAGTTCTTGGAAATTTGATACATTTTGAAGATAAAGATCTCTTCCTTAAATCTTTCCCTTTTCTAATAAGATTCATGAATGTAAGATAATGAAACTACATTATCTGAAATCTGTAGAATCTCAGTACCTTCCCCTCTATTACATTTTGTTCTGGGAAAGAAAATCTTCCATGTCAATCCACTATGAATAGTCAATTCTTTACTATATTTTGGTTTTTATTCTCATAAATTCTGCTCTTCTTTCCAATAGCAGGATTTCTGTTGAGCTTAAGCATCCTACCAACTAGCACTGAAAGAGAAAAAAATAATCTTCACTGCCCGATGGATAGTAATATATTTAGGAAGTTGTACTTGCACAGCACTAAGTACTAAAGCACTTCCAGTCTGTAACCCACTGTTATGATTGAATTTTTATGATGTTTAAATATATTAGATTCTGAGTAACTTTAATGTAGAGGTGTGGTGGGTTGACCTTGGCTGGATGCCAGGTGACCACCAAGCTACTCTACCATTCCCCTTCCCTGTTGGAGAGGGGAGACAAAATAACATGGAAAACAACGCATAGGTTGGGATAAGGTGGTTTACTAAAGAAAAAGAGAAAATTTGTGTATTCATAAGAAAAGAGGAAAAAAAATGTTTATTCTCTAGTTCCCATCAGCAAGGGATGTCCAGACAATTCTCGGGAAGCAGAGCTTCACCATACATAGTGGTTGTTTTGGTAGGCAAGTGCTGTAAAAAATGGATGTACCCCATTCCTCCTCCTTCCTTTAGCTTTATACTTGAGCTGATGTCATGTGGTATGGAATATCCCTTTGCTTAATCTGGGTCAGCTGGTCTAGCTCAGTCCCCTCCCAGGATCTTGCCCACTCCCAGCTCTTGATGTGGGGTGAATGTTGAGAGACAGTGCTGATGCTGTGCAGGACTGCTCAGCAGTAGCCAAACACTAGTGTGTTATCAACACCTTTCCAGCTACCAATGCAAAGCACAGCACTGTGAGGGCTGCTGTGGGAAAATGAACTCCATCTCAGCCAAACCCAGTACAATCTCCACCCGTTATTCCATGCTATTTGCATCATACTCAGATGCCACATAATTTATATATCTTCTAACTGTTCCATTGTATTTATTTGCCATTAATGAAATCTCTTCTTACTAACACATACAACTTAAACTACATCCTTAAACCGTCTCTGTACTCAACAAAGATTTGTACATTTTCCTTAATTACTATCCCCAGTCCTTTCACAAATAGATATTATTTTCTCATTTCATGGGCTTCCTCTACCCCTCCAGATCCTTGACTTCAGCTTAAAATTAATTTTTCATCAGTTCATGTCATTCCTGCTACTTTATTTCTTGTAACATACACTACAGATTATCTTTCCCCCAAGGTTAAATCTCCTTGAGGCACACACCGGGTCTCCCTGTCCTTCTGCACTACCCACAAAGTACACCCTGATCCTTGGGCATCAATCCCACGAATGGGTTTTCCTTTTCTCATGGGAGGAGGAATCCACACAGACTTCTCCAGCCACTTCCCTATGCGTAGTACCTTATCTCCTCCCACAGTGTGTAGGGGTTTAGTTTGGGCAGGACCAGGGCTGTTAGCAGATCCCCTAGGGTTCACCAGCCAAGTGGCTTCTGCTAAATTTACACCCCAATGCTTCCACGTCCTGTTACTTAACATTCTTAACAGAGTGTTCAGCAGTCTATTATACTTCTCAGTCTTTCCAGAGGCTTCCGGGTGATGAGGGGTGTAATATATCCACTCAATGCCACGTTTCTTTGTCCAAGAGTCTATAAACTAATTTCAAAAATGAGTCCCATTGTCGGATTCAGTTCTCCCTGGTGTAACCTGTTGCCACAAAAAGTGTCTCTCAAGGCCTAAGACGGTGTTTTGAGCAGTGGTGTGGTTTACAGGGTATGTTTCCAGCCATCCAGTTGTTGCCTCTACCATGGTGAGTATGTAGCTCTCGCCTTGGCATGTTCATGGCAGTGGTCCAGTGTAGTCAATTTGCCAGGCCTCACCTTATAGGAAACTCAGCCACCCTCTATTCCAAGGAGATTCCACTCATCTGGCTCACTTGATGGCAGCACATTTTTCACATTGGTGGATAACCTGTGTGATAGCCTCTGTGGTCTGTCCTTTGATCACAAACCCATCTGTATGTTTCATCCCTTCCTACGTGTCCTGATCTTTCATGGGTCCATTGGGCTATAAATAGTTCACTCTTTTGCTCCCAGTCTAAGTCTACCTGAGCTATTCTAATCTTGACATCCTTATCTCACCTGAGTCACCTCTCTGGCAATGCTCTAAAATCTCAGCCTTCTGGCCAGTCCATAATCTCTTCCACAATTCCTGAAAATTGGATTTTCCCATTTGGACTCATTACATAATCAGTGCTACCCACTGATTCCATGTAGCACTGGTCACATGATGAGCTGAGGGGATGTTTCCTCTGAACACCCAACGTAGCACGGGCAATCACAGTGCCAGGAGGGGACATGCTTCTGTCCCAACAACTTCTGAGGCAGATCAAACCCCTCATAGTCTGTTAATATATCTTTTTGAGCTGGAGTGTAGTGAGCTTCTGATCCTCGATTGCCCCGGTTCCAAAACCCTGATGGTTGACCCTGGGTTTCTATTCATGATCTTTGCCAGAGGTTTCATGTGAGAACCTGCTCCCCATCCTCAAAGTAGAGCATATTTTGCAAGGCTGATCCTGTCCAAATGGGTTGTTAACCATCTCCATAGGCACATGATGGTAACCATCCTGCCATTTTATTCCCAAGAACTGGATCTCCTGTGCAGGTCCCTTTACCTTACCTTGTTTTATGGCAAAACCAGCTTTCAGAATAATCTGGGTTATTTTCTTCCCTTTCTCAAAAACTTCTGTTGTATTTCCCTAGACAAAGATCAACATATTGCAGGTGTTTTGGAACTTCACTCTGTGCAGTCTGGATCAGCCCATGGAGGATGATGGAGCTGTATTTTCGCCCCTGGGGCAGTTGATTTCAGATATACTGGACACCACTCCAAGTGAAAGCAAACTGTGTACTTTGCTAGCTGAGGGATTGAGAAAAATGAATTAGTGATACCAGTTGTGGCATACCATTTGGCTGCCTTTGACTCCAGATCATATTGAAGTTCCAACATGTCCGGTATGGAATGAGATTTAATTCTTACTTTGCATCCATGGTCTTACATCGCGAGTTATCTTGTAAAAATCACCTCTTGTTAAAAAAGCTCTAACACCTGAGAAAGAAGGAACTTTATACTGCTGAAAATAGATAGATAGATAGATAGACAGATAGATGTATTCTGTGTAATGAAAAAAATAAGGTAATTATGACAGCTTGTCCTTGATGTACTTCAACAGAAAATAATCTGACATAAATATTTAACAGAAGCATGACACAGAAAATTCACACTCTCCATTTATGATGTTTTTTTATATGTTATTAATTTTTAAATTATTGGATGTCTACATTTTTTCATAGCAAAGTCTTATAACTTGAGGGGGGCGTTGCCTCAGGCAAAGCACTGCTGTTTGATTTATCTTCTGCACTCGTCTTGCTTTAATAATATGAACTTTTTTTCGGAGAAGTGCAAAGCTGTGTTTGACCCCACAGGGAAAAAGTTTTCTTTTTTAAGAAATGTGTACAAAGTACTTAATAAGTTATGTCACTCAGTTTTACTGTATATTATTTTTTCAGTGACTACACTTAACTTTCTAAATCCCCAGATCCCAACATTTTAATAAAAACAAGACATTTTTAACAAAATGTCAGCAGTGAAGTGATCAAAGTGCTATGGGAGCAGTTAGGCAACATTTTGAGCTTTGAATTTCCTATTCGCTTTCCAAAACATTCACTTAAAAAGCGTTTATTGAAGCTGAACTGCCTTTATCAGCCTGATCAGAGCTCCATAAAGAGCATGCATGATTCAACGGCCTTTCCAAGCTTTAAAAATATAACTTTGATATATGCCTCACAAGTACAGCACAATAGTTTTCATGCTCACGTTTGTTAAGATTTAGTGCAGCGATTAAAGAACAGAAGGGCTCTTTGGTGGCAATTCTCAGACATACCAAATATCCCAAAGCGCAACCTTCTACAAATCAGAGATTAAGGTAGTGACAAAAATTTCCACTTGATTGCAGTTTTTTCCCCTTAAACTTGTATCAGGAGTGACTATCTTTTCAATCAAATCTCTGAGGGAGGTGATTTTTTTTATTTTTTTACTCTGTGAGAAAAATATCAACTGAGAGATAAAAAGTGACATTTTATGTGCCTTGTCCAGAAGTCAGTCGATTTATTTGAAAAACTTGGTGTGTGCCTGACCTATACATGAAGTTTGTGACATGTCTCTTGTCAAGTATTGATCATTTAAGACTTTACTGTTTGCTTACAACAATGTAGCTAATAATCTCTTTTTATTTAGTTTTGTGGCTTTGAATTCTTATCATGACCCAGCTGATTTCCCTTGGACATTCTTGCCTCAGCTGGGTAAATGCACTGTGGAAATTAAGCCTACTAAAGCACCTTCCCTGGGCAAACAGACTTTGTTTTCCATCAGTTCACACTGCAAGTGGTTTGCATGCAGATAGATATATTTGGAAGCAGCAGATGCCATCAATCTTTATGACTTTCTGATACACACCATTTCACCTCTACCTCCTGGAAGGGATGGCTGAGCAATCATGCTATATTCTCCTTGAATGACGTGGAATTTTCTCATTCAGCTCACCTCAGCATTTTGTGGTAATTGCTAGGACTACACGAAAGATAGGACTTTCATCAGGTCTCTTCTTGATGTCTTTCAGATGGCATTCCAATGTGCCAGACCTTCTCTCTCAATGCTTTAGTTACACTCTCATTCTTTCCGTTGCTTCTCAATTCAGGATGCAATTACATCTTATTTTCTTAATGTACTCAGACTATTTTTATACAACTCAAAATGCTAACAGGGACATTATTCCTAGGTTCACTGGTAAATCTTGGATGGAACTGTGAAAAGCCAGTAATATGAGAAAAAAAAGCTCCTATCTTTAGAAAATTTGTATATATCTCACCAGAGAAACAGGATGATCTTCAGCAGAGTATCTTAATTCTGTCTTGTTCAGAACTGTAGATATTGCCACCACAAAGAATTATGTGATGGAGTTTCTGAAGCTGACGCCCAAGTAGTTTGCAAGGCAATGGTTCATTTTCTGTAAATTTCAAATGTAATGAACTGAACAATATTTCAGACATATTCAGCATTAATTTGGCACAGGTGTCTGCAACAGCTCTTTCAACTAAATCTTAAAATCTACAGGTGGCTTTAAGTATCTGTTTGAACAGGGGTGAGAAAAAAATGTAACAGATTTTTACTTGAAATGTATCAATCATAATGGCAACACCCAGCAGAACCAGCCAGAAAAGCAATCTCATTTTTCAGACTAATTAAAAAAAACCCAAAACCATCCCCCGCCAAATTCTGTAATTTCCAATGAGAACAGGGTGAAAATTACAAACTCAGTATAAAATCTGTGATTCTAAAAATTACTATTTAACTTTCCTCTAACTCTCTGCCTGCCTATATTACACTCACCATTCCTTTACTTTAAAATTCTTAAACTCTTATTTCTTTGTGCATGCCTAGAACTGTGCCAGTTTTATTACAGCTCAGCCGTTCAGAGATTACTTTGTAATTCAGTTCAATCAAAACACAAAGCAAGAAATTCTTCCAAAATATTGCTATGTTAGATATGAAAATATTTTTCACCATTAGCTTAACATAGTGACAGAAATGGACTGCTAACAAATATTTTTCTGATGTTATTTTCATTAAACTAAGCTGGAAGAAAGTGTTCTCATTTTTGTAAGAATGAGACAGTTAAAAGTGCTGCCCAGCTGGTAGAAGAGGCAAATTCATTTCTTTTCCTCACCTAAAATTATTCAAAATCACATTCCATATGGGAATAGGTTAACCATCTGGCTATATCTGTTTTATCTGACTAGGGAGTGGTTGGGACATCTTGTGGGGAAAGGAAAAGTCTTGAACTGTTATGCATGTTCTAAATAGTTATTCTGAAATTTAATTATATAGACATTAATCAAAAGTTTGACCATTTCTGAAACAGCTATTATGTTTCTTCCCTTTTTCGGGTGATATCATAATCCCTTGCACGCAAAATTATGTTTTTTCCCTACTTCAGTGAATCTTGCATTCTTTTCTGCACAACTTCAGCAAAAGAGTAAGAAGACACTGAACATGTAGTGAGGACTGTAATCTGATGGTGAGGAAGCCCTTCTGGGGGAAAGCAATTGAATCTGATTCTGTCCATATATGCCAATATTTGAATGGGTTGGCAGCTGTGTGAAAATAAGGTCAACCCCCTCAGATTTGGACATGATTTCAAGGAAAGCACAAGTGTAAAGCAGCAAATTGAGAAGTTCTCTGCCCTCAAGAAGTGTTTTGGAAGCTCTCAAGGTACTTAGCAGCTGAACACTGAGTTTTTAAAGTCTGGCAAGAAATGAAAGTCTGCAGTTTTGTGGTTGTATATATATATATATATATATACACTAGAAAGCTAGGCGGTACTAGCAACTTTTCTCAAGTTCTGCCTGGGTGGTTGATTGGGCATAGCTTCATTCACTTGCAAAATTCTTCCACCCTCAGATGCCACAGTACATATTTGGAATGGTTGCTAGACTGTGCTACCCAAGAAACTATGCCTGAAGAAAAGTCTAAAGAACTGTTTGAAGTCAAAACTATGCAAGAAAACATGTTAACAGTTAAACATCATAGATACCAAGACATGAGTGTTAGAGCTCATGTTGTGACCCTGATAAATTTACTAGCACAGTTCTGGCAACTCCACATTCCAGTTAAATGTGAGAGTAATTTGAAAAGTCTTCTAGTAGTTGTGTCTTCCGTGCTATCTCTCTATACAGCATTTTCTGTGATTTTTTTCAAGCCCTGTTGAACTCACATTTCAGCTGTTTAACAACAGGAACACTTACAGGCTTTTCTCTTATACTTGGCTACCCTTCACCATGAAGCTTGAGGAACTCAGCATATCTAAGTTTACTGACCTTTTGTCAAATACAGGTGAAATTAATTGTCTTCAGAAGCATTTGAGGATAACAAACAAACTGACATAACACACATACACACACACAAACACAAACTTAATGCAATCGTAGTTTGACCAGGAAAAAAAGCTAAAATTAAATTTAAAAATATACCAAAATTGAGTTGATTTTCTTAAGGAGTAACTCCATCTTTTTATATCTTTATATCAAACTGCATGCTGACTGACTCTGTCTGACATCTGGTGATTGCTTTCTTGATGCCTGATGCTTAACTTCTAGCTCCTGCTGCCTTTCACTTGAGTTGAAGTTTGATCTCCTGGCACCTGAAAATCCTGACTCCTAGAATGTTGATAAAGAACATTCTTTTTAGAGGTAGGAAAGAGTGAAAGTGAAGAGATTTGGAATTCTTTTAACTAGGAATAACACCAGGAAATGAAAAGTTAATGGTTTCCCCAGCAAATGAATTAAAACTTCTCCTGGTGATTTGAAAAATAGACTCAAGTATTACTTATCCATTATTTCAACATCACAGACTAAAAGTCCAAGGTAATCCCACTATGTTTCCAATAGAAGAAAAACCCAAGTAATATAAAAATTAAAATGGGGGAGGACTGTAAATGAAAAGCAGAACTTAAGGCTTTATTCTCATAATCAACACATTAGCGATAATAATGGTGCAATAGAAAAAAAGATACTAATCATATAAGGTAGATTCTAGCTATTTTTGGAGCGATTTGACATAATAACAAACAATTTAGAATGAAAAATAGTACCTGGAGGAAAGAAAGACCTCATTTACCAGCTGATTTTCCCTCATGAAGCTTATTTTTTTAACCGTAAAATTATGTAAACACAGAATTATGCTCCTAACCTTGCCAAGGCGTTCTTCTGCCGTATGGAGTGTTGTGATACATAAACCTAAATCCAGTTGAGACTGAGAAATTATTCTTTGTTTGGCTCTGTTCCCTGAGGCAGCTGTTAGAGTTGGCACTCTCAAACGTGCCTGACAGACACACTCTGAAAATGTATAGCGATCTCCAAATTTATGCAGATGTCCAGATGCTAGAATGCTGATTGAGACATGGATGATGAAGGTTTAGTTTCATGATCCTTCCTGAAAGTAGGAAGTTTAAATCCTAATTTCCCACTTCCATTCAAAAGACATTAACCTTGAGGATATGCACTTCTGCCACAAAAGACCACTGACTAGCTCTGTTACTGAAATCATATTTCAATTCAGAAGATTCATTTGGTGAGAAAATGCTCACAAAACAGTGTACTTCATTAATCTGGTAGATTATCATGATGGGAGTATTACTAGAAATGTGTCTTTTGTGTAATATAATAGTATTTAATATAATAGTATTTAAAGTGGGTGAGAGAGTTCAGATCACCTTCATATGCCTTATTCATAATAATGCTCTTCCTTTCTGCTTTAATGGTTTGTTTGCAAACAAGAGCACATCTTCATCAGGTAGTTGAATAATATGGTGCAATTTAAAATACAGATTTGTGTCCCTCCCAGCAAAAGGTCTTTGACTGCATAAATTAAAAAAAAAAAAA
>VWZT01000763.1:347398-392536 GCA_013397055.1 Pachycephala philippinensis
AAAGAAAAAAAAAAAAGGAGTGGGAAATGGTACCAAGGCATATTTGAAGCTAAAACCATGAAACAGGTTTCAAGATTCACCCTGTGTTTAACATTTCCAATTGGCCACTGCAGAGAGTGTGTTGGATGAATCATATGCTGAGATGTCTTTTTCTATGTTTATACTAATGAATTAAACTGTGCCAGGGAATATATGTATGTTCTGGAACTTCAGTGTGTATTTCATTTGATTTTATATTTTTGTAGTGAGTCTTGTCAATTTGTCTTGAGTCAATTAGCACTCTCCCAAATAATTTCTGAGCATGATTCAGGAGTTACGGCATGCTACAGATATTCTTAATTACCATTTTGGGTCTGTTTTCCTGTTTTGGAAGATGAAAGAATTCAGTGATACGGACAGACACACACAAGGACATTTAATGCCTGTCAGCCTCAATGTCAGCTATTGGTTCTGAAAAAATTCAATACAGTAGTATAGATGTAGCTTAAAGTTACTGATACACTCTTTAAGGTACTCAGGTTTTTATTTCCACTGCACTACCTGCCAGGTCCTAAGTGAATAATTGCTTGTGATCTTCTTTGGAACTGATCCTGGAAACTTGCCTGAATTGACCCAGATGTCCATTTTTAGATAGGAGAAGAGAAGAGAAGACAAGACAAGGAAGACTGCCATCTTTGAAATGAAGAAATTATCTGTCTTTCTGCATTTTTAGCAAAAGACGTGCAAGAGAAGAAAGAAAGGCTTTGCTTAGTGGATGGGAAGTGGAAAATTATTTCAAACTAAAATAAAAAATCAACAGCATAAAATTGTCTGAAAAGAATAAAAGATTCAGAAGCATTCAGAAGGTGAAGAATAGGTGAAGTGGAGCATATTTAAGAAAAGAATTAGTAACTTTGGACATGGAGTAATGTTATGGAGAACCTGACTATACATAAATGAGATTAATATGGTGATGAAAAGTTTAGAGGACACCAAGTTAATGTTAGTTTTCCAGAACAGAGTAAAGTATTCCACTTTGATACTTTGAAAAAATGGACAAAAGATGGTGAAGAAGCTGTATGGGAGGAGGCTGGAGCTGTCAAGACAACAGATAAATAAATAGACCAGAGTATTGTCTGGGAGAACAAGAACAGGAGAGATATTTTACACTGAAGAGTGAGTGACAGGACTTTGACAGAGCTAGCTGAATACTGGAAATCTTGAATTGGAGCTCAAATAAACAAGAGCTAATATCAGTGTGCTTTCCTTGAGACAAGTCTTCCATGCCTGGTGGTAGTGTCAGTCAGTTCAGTCAGTCCCTCTGTGTCTATATGTGTATGTCAATCATCTAGTCGACAAATACAGATTTTTAATTCTGGAAGTATTGGATTTTAAATCTCTTATCCACATCCACAAAGACTTGTATTTATAGACATCCTGTAGAGTGCTTATATCACAGTAGAAATTTTTCTTGATGAACTTCTTTTTTAATATAAAAAAGAAAGAAGTCTAAATGAAATTTTGGCAACCCAATCTATGAAAAAAGTTATTCAGTTTAATTTCTAATCTATTTAATGCCAATTTCATTTTCATAATGTTGTGTTTGTTGGAAAACTTGAAAAACTTGAATTCTAATGTTTGCTGTTTCCTCGTCATTTTGTTTGTTTGGGGTTTTGTTGGTTTTTTCGTTGTTTTTTTTTGTTAGTTATAGAATGTTTTCTGTCATGGATTTAAATGGGAAAAAACAAAACAAAAACCTGCACAACACCGACTTATGATAGAACCATTTGCATGGAGTTATCTGTTTCTCTTTAGAATGCTGATCTTCCCTTCCATGCTTCTCTTGTCTGAAATGTTTCTTAAAGGTGGAAGATTTTTTTCATTGTTTCTATGATTCTGTTCTGCAGGTTTACCAAGAAACTTCATTCATGACTCAGGGTCCTATTCTGTCACCAGCTAAAAAAATATAAAACAGCCAGTTCCCACTTTAAAAATGTGTGACTGATGCATAAAGATCCAAATAGATGACCGAGAGGAAAGGGACCAAGAAAACATGAGATAAATCTGGTTAAAGGTTAAAGAGGTAGTCAGAGCCTCTCACTACACAATTTTTATCCCCTTTCATTTAGGCCACAGATTAAGATTTAATGAAAGGTGTAAATAATGAGAGTGAGGTGGCTTTGTTGCTGTTCACAGGGAAGCCCACATACAGCCAGAGGTCTATGCAATCAGTCAACCAAGTACTTGTTCGAAAAATTAGGGCATGGGTGGAAAGGTAGTCATTTTAGTTTGAGTGGAGGAGGAAAGCAACACTTCAGTACTTTCAGAGAGCCAATAAATTAGAAGGAAAAATTTGTACAAAGATGCTGGAGAGAAAGATAGTCTAATAGAAAGCTGCAAAGAGAACAATGACATAGGGTAAGTCTTTTCAGTAGTATGGTCATTATAGATTTGAATTCCCTATAACCCTTCAGTCAGAGATTATTTGGAATCAAACAGGCAGTCTAATCTCAATTTCTCCTTTTACAGGCTTAAAACCTTGTGCATACTGAAAAACATACATTCTGGTGTATGGCCAGCTCTTATTTTTTCTCATTCACAAACAAAAACTGTTTGACTTAACAAGGAATATGTTATTTGAGGGATAAAAGGAAAATGTAAGAAAGAGCATAAGCAGGGTGACATACAGCTCCTAACTGCTGCATATATCATGGGCCCCTCTTAAAATAAGGCAATTCCTAAGTCACCTGCTTCTTTCTCTGCTTTCACAGCAACATGTACCTCACAGCTGGGATTGCTCAGTCTTGCTGGGTAGTAAAGCCTTACTGCTGACCTTATGGTGATGTGACCTGCATTGCTCATTGTGACAATCCCTCACTGCTCCTTGTTATGTTACCTGCTCATAATTTTTTCCCCTCCTTGTTCTGCTAGCAGCTTTACTAGCTATTCCCAGTGTTTATAAATTCTTAGCAAGGAATCAAAAAGCACTACAAAACAACGGTCTTGTAAAATACAATATTCTTAAGTACCATATTTTTCTCAAGTTAAAGATACCTCTTAGATTTGCCATCTTGAAGAAAACATTTTCTTTTTTTTTTTTTTTTTTAAATAAAGGCAGTAGTGTTTGGACCCTCTTACAGAAACCTATTTTTTGAGGTTAAATGTCCACTCTGTTTGCATACATTTAAATGGCAATTATTTCTGTACACTGTTACCATCAGAGATGTCTCTGTACTTTAGGGTATTAGCAGAAGCAGTTTCCAAACACAAAGAAACAATACATGCAAACAAATAAGCTGAAAGTTGGATACTGGAGCATTTCATTTGTCTTTTTCTTTCCACCAGATGTCAATAGAGTGCTCTTACTTTTTTGGGCTTCCCTACCACTTGAAAAATTGGAATAAAGAATAGCAGGGCTTTGATTTTTGCTTTATCCCTGAACCACAAAGCTTACATCCCCATATATCCCTGAAATGATATACAAAGAGAATGAGGAACAAGAGGTCTGTTGCTAAGGTAGAGAATGTTTTTTGTTTACCAGATCAACATTAGACTCTGTGGGTGCTGAATTGAAATAAAATTTCTTTTAAATAGAGCCCTGAGAAATCAATTGTAACCAGCAGTTAATGGCCAGTTTGGAACAGCTTGAGGGAAAGCCAAGGGCAGTTAAAGCTCCAGCAAATTAGTTATTAACTGTGCTAATTAATGGTATTGCAGAGATTATTGCTATTATAAACTGTAATCAATCAGGTTTATCATCGTGTCTAAGCAAAAGTTTGCAAGTAACAAATTCTTCTGGATGCAGCTCTGCACTTCCAATTTTAATTAATATGATAATCTGAGCATTCCAAGATGCTTAATTCTACTTTTGCTTCCCAGGCAAATGTGATCATGCATATTACCCAAAATAATAAGTACCTCATGATAAAATGTGGTCAGATGAAATGATAAATACAATGGTCAAGGCATCAGGAGGCTTGTCATAATTTATAGGATGACCACACAAATATAGAGGACTAACTGTGGCTGGATTCACGGTTGTATTTTTCCTAGTGATGCAAAGTTGTAAATTTGAGTAATTCACAGCTGTTTTGTTGGTTCAGTTCTGAAAATTTCAGTGCATCTGTAGCTCGTACTTACACAGTGCTTTGCTGAGCACTGTATCTCTCAAGTGCAGGAATTCTCTCCCAACCCCAGGTGATGCACTGGCTAGTTTTTACAATGAGGGAGGTTTTTGAACTGTTGCTCCAGCAACTGGATCTGCTACATGGTTTCTGGAAGGAGAAAACTTAGTCTGCCACGGGTTTGGGGTTTTTTTGGGTTGGTTTTTTTTTTTTTTTTTTTTTTTTTTTTTTTTTTGTTGGTTTGGTTTTGCTCCAAAGGAGGACCTTATCCAAAGCCTATCCCATTATAAGTGGCTTGCAGTGTAAATGGCTCTGTGCAAAAAATATGGACAGTAATACCAATAAAGTATGGACCAAACTGTACGGGCAGAGGTACCAATAAAGTTAGTAGAGGTTTGCATTATGAAATATATCCATATTTTGGAGTAGACTTGACATGTCTTTTGCTTTGAGTCCTGTACTTCTGCTCGCTTCTGTTGCATATTCAGTACTAATGTGAGTCTCCAGTGTTGCAATGTGGAAGGAAGACGGATGCAAATGAAAATTGGGATGGTATACCAACCCCTTCTTAGAAATAACACCATAGAAATGAGCTGTCTATCTCATTTGAGCACCTTACAAGCACAAGTCAGATCTAGATGTTTCATGGTATTCTGAGGCCAAACAATAGTGATTCAGGGACTGATCGTTGGCCTCAAAGCCTAGGAGTACAAGCTATCTTACTGTCACACTATTGAGACCCATCTGTCTTCACAAACTTTTGGCAGACTTGCTGTTGATCATGTGTTCCTGGACCTCTGCTCGACCTAGAGGCTGAGCCTGTGGTCCAGAGAGGTAATTGGGATTTTATTTTTTTTTTAATTGCGGGTCATAACTTCTAAAATAACTACGAATTATGTTCTTCAGTGTGATTTTTAGGGTAGCTGTTACCTGTACAAGAGTGTTGCAGGAGAGAACATGAGAGTGCAAAACCCTTAGGATGTTGCTGGAATACTGTTTGGGACAGAGGAAGTCATCCCTGTCCAGTCACATTCATAGTGCCATTTGAGAGCAGTTTATAGAGCTATGAATGCCTTGAGTTCTGCCCGAGGATACCTCTTGAGACACCCAGGAGGAGTGTGCACAGATGAGAGATCTAACAATTATGCAAATTGAGTAATATACAGGTACAGTCTTTGATATTGCTCCCTGGCTCTCTATTTAGCAATACAGATGTAGGTACATTCAGTCTGGTCTTGAACATGTTCCCAGTTCTGCTGATTACGTAGCTTACTTCTAGTTTAAATTAAAATTACAGATACGAATTAAAACTGAAATGTTAACAAAGAATGGAAAACAATGGTGTAATTATTGTAGAGATGCTCTTGATGCTTTTTCTAATTAGATTTTAGATCAAATCCATATTAAACAAAACGATCAGCACTGGCACTTAAAATCTCCTACCAGTGAAAGTATTTTATGAATTATAAAGTAGATGGGATAATTCAAATGAGTATTAATCTTGGTAAATACATGCTTACAAAATGTCATGCCAACCCTTAGTGAACAATGATAACTAAGCCCCAAATGTGTGTGTGTAAGAGGAGTTACATAATTTGTTGGCAGACAGTGTTTTTACTTCCTTAGCAGGAAAAATATGGATTATGGCTATGGCTCATAAACTGTGAAGAGTTAGCATTACTGGATGAAATGAACACTAAAGAGATGTTAAATGGTTTAGAACAGAACAAAGAAAATGGAAGTAACAAGATTTGTGTTAGTCACCAAGCTCACCATTTGTGTGTTGTTTAAAATAGCTATTCATTGCTGCTTTTCTCAATGAGCTTAATGATACTGATATATGGTAGATATCTCTTCAATTTCTTCTGTCACAGAAACTTGATGAAACTTATATTTTATCACTTGCTGTCTCTAAATCACCTTAATGTCTCCTTTTGTTTTTGGAGGTCAACTACATTTCTCAAAGATTTCTTAATTCTGATATTGTTAGACATATTTTCTTCTTTGGTTTTATTGTGGTTCTTGTTATTTTTCCTTTCAGACATTTCAAATGCTTGAAGAATAATCAGGAGATTTAAACAAGCAAGGCCTGCTAAGAAGTTTGGACTATAAATGATAAACTATAATTATTATGTACAATGTAAGCTAGAGTTTGGTCTTGATTATTTCTTCTTCTGGCAGAATAAAGATTTTAATAAGAAGGAAATTGTCTATAACCTAATCTCCTCATCAATGCACTTTTCCCAGTAAATTGAAAAGTAAAAGAAATAGAACCAGCTGTTGAAGTAAGCCAACGAGCTAGTGCATTGAACATTTTTTTAATAATTAAAAATAATTTATCATAGTTTATAATGCATTTACATTAACTTGTAGGACATATATTTTGTAAATGTCTTAGTAAGAATTTTGCTCTTAATGGATGAATTGAGCTTAATATTAATATGGCAGATAAATTTTCCTTGCACTTAAACTGGAATAAATCCATGCTAAGACATTCTACCACTGTTATGCTAGTAACACTTTAGGTAGAATGAAGGCTACTTTCCCTACTAATCTAATATCTCTTACTAATAAAAGGTAGGATATATAACAAGATAAGGTAAACGAAAATAGATTTTTATGTATATGTAAAGTAAAAAGATATTGCAAGGAAACTGCCTGGCAGATAAATTGAATGTATCTAGACTTAAATTACAGTAATTAATATATATTGTGTAACTACAATAGTATGTTCAGAATCCATTTGATTCTGGGTTCAAAAGGTTTTAGCCTTTAGTCATGAGATGGTTTACTTTTTTGTTGTTGCTTTTTTTTCTAAATAAAGATTTTTCTGTTAAACGACTTACAGAATGAAAGAATAAGCTGAGTTGGAAGGGATCCACAAGGATCATCAAGTCCAACTCCTGGCCCTGCGCAGGAGCCTCACCAAGAGTCAAGCCTTGTGCCTGAGAGCGTTGTCCAAATGCTTCTTGAACTCTGTCAGGCTTGGTGCTGTGACCACTTCCCTGGGGAACCTGTTCCAGTGCCCAACTCCCTCTGTGTGAAGAATCTTTTTCTGATATCCAACCTAAACATCCCCTGACACAACTTCAGACCATTCCCTCAGGTCCTGTCACTGTCACCAAAGAGAAGAGATCAGTGCCTGCCCCTCCTCTTCCCCTCAGGAGGAAGTTGTAACTGCAATAAAATCTTCCCTCAGTCTCCTCTTGTCCAGGCTGAACAGACAAGTGACCACAGCTACTCCTCATACAGCTTCCCCTCGAGGCCCTTTGCCATCCTAACTAATTTTTATCTAATTATTTTAAGTTTTAAAAAGTTACCTACACAATTAAGTTAAAATATAATGTGGATTGTGTTCTGAAAATATCCAGAGATTTTTTCTGTGTATTTCAGTAGTATGTGAAGATTTTTATCACCCTGAATATTTGCTTTGGAATGAATGGGTTATTTTTACTCTGAGTGACTCATCTTTGTCCTCTCCAGGATTTGATATTTGTTAATTATAAGGCATACAGTTTCAGTTTCCCAGCAAATTCCTTTGTTACCCAGTGGCTGGATGTCTTCCAAATTGGTTTATGTGATACTAATTCAAGCATTCAATATGTTGAAATAATCTCAGCCTTAGAGGTTTTTCAAGTAATTACCTGCAGTGTTCTTATTTGAATCACAGAAACAGGCCTAAACTTTTTAAGACTGGAGATTTACTTTACTACATGAAGTATTTGTATACCTTTTTTCAAATTATCATTTTTTACCTGCATTTTATTTATATTTCTTGTTCTGTATTTTTTTCCCAGTTGTAACTAAATAACTAACCAAAACAGAGCCTTTCAATTTAGCATGTTATCATGATCGGGTTAAATGGCAAAAACTTAGAGCCTCATAGAAATATGGTACTTCTTGCCAGCATAAGAAGGTGCAGGACAGAAGAGAAGCTGCTGAAGGTGAAAAGTGAGGGAGGGGAAAGAAGGAATAGGATTGAAATCAATAGAGTGAGAGGATGTTGGACTAGCGCCAATTCAGCTGAAGTCACGAGAAAGACACTCATTGATTTCCTGGGCAATTGGATCAGACCCATTGTCTGATGCTACTGCATTTTTTATATTTAGTAAGTGGGAGTTATAGCCAAATTTTCAAACTACTAAATTTGATACCTTCTCATTTTCTGAAACTCCTTGGTTTGTCCCAGTGCATAATTCAGACCTTCTGACTAGCTGCCCTCCTAGCATATAACAAATTTTGGGTTTATATATAGCCTCACTGAAGGCTGTTGGGGAGGAAAGCAACTATGCATTTCCAAGTAGTCCTCTCCTGCGTGGATCATTCTTGCAGCTATTGATCACTCTTGCCTTGCAGGTGTTTGCTTGCTGTTGCAGCTTGTACTGAAGAAAGGGCTACAATTCTTACCCCTGGTTTTCCCAAGTCAGAATATCTGGGATTGAGGGTACCAGGGGTCGCTTAGAATATAGAAATGCTTTCTTGGTGTACTTCAAGTCGGTAGTATATGGTGTGAAGACGGGGTATCTGGTTCAGTTAAGATGAAGCATGTTAATATTTCTAATTCAAAGTTTCTAATTCTACGCAAAATTTTCCTTTTTTTTCTTTTTTTTTTGTTTTTATTGGCCAGTATTTGCCATTGTTTACAATTTTTACTTTCAGATCTCCATTTTCAAACCTTGCCCCACCTGAAATGCTTAAGCTTAATTCTCTCATACTCTCCCCACATCTACAGTACTGCATCTCTCCTTTGAACCAACAGAAGGCTGCATTTGATGCATTCCAGATTTGACAGAGAGCAGCCATTACATTCTTCTGTTCACATGTAAGGATTTTTTTCTGGCTTTTTTAAACTCAAATTTATAATGATTTTTTTCATTTAAATATTTTTTTAAAAGTTTATCAACATGTATTGATTAAGTGGAATGTTAATAAGCGTATCATGACTTAGTTACTACTTAGTTCCATTGATTTCAGCAGGACTTCTCATCTGAATAAGGGCTATTGAATTTTGAGCCTCTTTCAGGAAGGTTATCTTCAAAACAGAAGGGCAAGACATACTATAACTGTATTTATGCAGAAAATATAATGGCTCTAAGAAGCTTTTAATGGGACCTCAGATGCTGTGAACAACAATGTAGAGTATTAACTACGCAATGGAAAGATCTTTCCATGCTGCAGGCTGAATGAGTCCTAGATGAAGTCTGTTGTGGATACACTAATTATTAAAATTATTTACCAAGTTTCCTCTGTACTGGAAGTTACTCTATGGAATGTGACAGGACACACAAATCCACAACTATCATAGTTGTATAAAACTCTAGTCTTTGGTACATTTCAAAATAAGAAAGACAGTAATTCTGCACATGTATAGGTTCAGATGATGAATTGAATATGAAAGGAAAGATGTGAACTCAGTGAGCTATGAAGATGTGTGTCTGTCTATAAATTTATTATGTATATCCTTAAGCATACAGTAGTTTGATCAAATGAATAATATACTTGTAAATCAGATAACTGTATTATCTGTGTTCTTAATGGAAATTTTAAATCTCATCTAAAGAAATATACTGTTTCACCCAATCTAGGTCCTATTTCATTCAAGCAGTTTTAGTCAGAGAATACAGACTCAGGGGTGCATACACAGAAGTGATTTCATATGCGGTTCCTATTTGTATCTATTTTTCACAGCAAGAAAACTGCTTGTTTTGTATGACTAGTAATTTGGTTTCACTCACACTGCCATTTCTATAAACAGGAGCAGAAATTCTGTCCCAGTTGGGAAGTTTCTGAGTATCTCTTGTCAGCTGCTGAATATTTTGAACTCTGACTGATGTTGTGGCATCTCAGCAGTATACGAGAGCAACTCATTGCCTCATAAAAAAGGGCTTTAACCAGAAAAATATATATCAACATGTTTGCTTGATAGTTAAAACTGTCTCTAGGGCAGTGAAAGATAGAGACTTAAATTGTCTCAGGAAACAGGGTAACTTTACTGTGAACACACTCTGACATTTTGCCTCCTCTATAAGAGAAGTCTGATCTTAGCTGCTACCATATTCTGTGAAGAATTTGGTTGTGCTTGGGTGCATGAGGACAATGGCTGTTCATCAAGCAGACACACATAAATATTTTAGTTTTCAAGGACACCTAGTTACACTGATTGCCACAGCCTGAGACAAAGCCACAGAACTGGAGGCTTGCAGGAGATTTTTCAGGTGAAAAAATGCAACATGCTATATGATTTAAAGCAGCTCAAGGGGTAGATCTCTAGCATTTATCTGCAGGCAATTTTTTAACGATAATATTAGATTGTTTTTCAAGCTTTACTAAATGTGATTTTTATTAAAAAATCTAGGCATGTGCAGAAACATATTCATGGATATTCAAGACTCTGAAGTGAAATAGCAAGTTCTTGTAAAGAAGTAGCTCCAGTGGGGTGCAGATGAGAAGGGATTTTCAGCATTTCAGTGGATATAGAGACTTCCAGTTTACACTTATATCTCAGTTTATCAGCTTAGATTCGTTACAGGATTTTAAGACATTGTGTTCTTCATAGTCGATTCACTAATAACCTAGCTAACTAAACACATCTCTTTTACCAGAGCTATATTTCATTGCTTAGCTGTATGCATGAATATCTGTAAGTGCAATATGGTTTGCCATGGATATACTCATTTAGGAAAACTGGGACTACAACCCATTCATTCTAGCAGTTAAAGGAAATGCACAAATGTTATATAGTTTAATTTCTTTGATTAAAATTCCTTGAGTGTCAGATTGTCAGAATTGTAACTTTCAATTAAAAAAGATAATTTTTCTCTTCATTAGCTGGAAGCAATATTGTGACATAAAGTCTGTTTTTAGCATCTTCCTATTTTGCAATTGTCTGCATTTTACAGCATGTTTCCACAAATAATCTATAAATTATTTGACTTAGAATTATTGTTCATATTGTACAAGTCATATAGTTTAGCAATAGTTTCCATTTTACTCATACTCAGAAGAGCCTTCAACTAGTTGCAAGAAATTTTTCCTTAGAAGTGTGATTCATGTTACAATGTCCATGTGTGCCACGCTTTCTAGAATATCTTGTTATGTAGCATCTCCCACAAAGGACTGGTATTAATCTTTGTGATATATGCAGCCAAGCTCAGCTGAGTTGTGTTCTTTGTATTTTAGTGAATATGAAGAAATGTTTTCCCCCAGGAGGCCAATATTTGAAGTCAATACTCATCGTGTTGGAAATTACCATATTCACCTCAACGAAGACCAATATTTTCTCAGTGGATTGATAAGATTGAATTCATCTGGTCTAACTCTAGCCTATGCTGTATCAAATGTACATATTCTTATTTCTAATATTGTTTTCCAAAAATTAATTGCAACGTTCTTGGATAACATGACAGCTCGTTATGATACAAGGAAATAAAGATAAAATGTAACCTTGTCATACAACATTATGTATATATTATGGTACAGTGCAAAGTTAGTATAAAATATATAAGTTATTATAACTTCATTTTAGTGGATCTGTAGTACTTCAAGCTAAAATTTGTGTCCACACTATTAATTAGACATTACATCTCACCTTGCACATCCACACATGCAAAGAAGCAATCATACATGAAATAACTCAATTTTTTACTAATCTTAAAGACTGAGAGTACCTTCAGTGTACTGAATTTGGGGTATAAGAAAGCTTAGAAAAATAAAATAAACAGAGATGCAGAAGTTTTTGAACTGATCATGAATTGTATATGTATATTGTCACTCCATTAACTTAGCTAATGATGAATACTGTCATATACTCAAAAAGTGAAGACTTCTAAAATCCCATTTAAATAAAGGAAGCTTAGGATTTTACTGATTCTTGAAGAATTAAAAAAAACATGAATGGAAATGGTGCTGTTATCCAAAGAATCCTTATACAGAAATCAGAAACTCTGTAACCTTTCTGTACTCTAGAAATTCCTTTTCTGTATGACCTTGTGTGCTCTGGAAAATCCTGTTTTCAGTATGTCTGTTGTAATCAGAAGGTACCAGAAATCATTCTTGTCATCCAGGTGGATGAAAGTAAGAAGAAACAATATTTGCATGTAACCACAGTTTTCCCAAACTTCTTGCTTCTAACCCACTTTAACTAAACCTTGGGGTTTTTTTACATTTGCTTTTGCTCTTGTCTTATTAGACAGAAAAATAACAGAGCAGAATAATCCCACTGTAAAATATCAAATTGTTCTTTAGCAAAAAAATAATAAAAATGCAACGCTATTTGATGGCATCAAATGATTTAACTATAACTTCTCATCCCATTATGTCTCTCTTTTAATTAAATAGGTTCCCTGCGTGACTTTAAAATTAAAAAAGGAGTATTTCACTAGCTTTTTGCACCTACAGCCTTTGCAATCAAAGCTTTTTTAAAAAGACAAACTCTCACTTCCTGAAAAGAACTACAGCTTAATAGTGGAATATGGTTGCTGTTGTATCACACACTGTGCAGCAGTTTCAGTGGGGAAAGAATAGGATTGGGAATGCAGGTAGCAAATTAGATTGATGTGTTGTCCTCGACATACTGGCATTTTCATTTCTGAGGCCTACCAAGTCCAAAACAAAACCATTTTTTATACTTGTTCAAAATCTCTAGAGAAATGACTTCAGGTGGTCTCAGCCCAGTTTTTCATGTACAAGAGGACACATCAAAAAGCTGTCTTGGTTGATAGTAATTCATCACTTTCGTCTGTGGAAAGCCATGGGATTACAAGCATGGAGGAAACAAAGTACTGCTAACCACATTTTTTTCCCACCAACTATATGTCTCTGGCCCATTTTGTATGAATATATGAGCAGACATGTCAAGGGAGGCAATGTAGATCATGTCTTCATGATTGTCAGGGATTGTTTTTTAATTCACCTTTCCTACACCTTGTCTCTGACTGAATCTCAATATAATTAAACAAAGTCTGAAAGTATGGAAAGCAAAACAACAGGAGCTATAACTTAAAGAAGAACAGATAGTGAAAAATGTAAGGCACTAAAGAACATTGATGAGATGCTAAAAATGTAATCAAGCAGCATGTCACTGTGTATGGTTTAATTCCTTTTATTTCCTAAAATGACCTTGGCAAAATTAGAACACTTGAAAATACTGCATCTTCAATAAGTTTCTCCCTCAAGTTTAATGAACGAGACAAATGATTATATTCAAGTTAAAAGAATTCTCTGAGGAATAACTATTTTAAGAACACTGTTCAGTTTTCAGTGTCACACCACAAAGTCCAAAATAGTTTTGAATGGCTGTTTTTATAATTTCTACTCTTTCAGTCATCCAGAACTCATTCCATATAACTCCAGTGAGGAGTCATCATACTGACAAAAATATACAAATTGTGGGAGTGTGAATTTCTTTTATTACTTTTGTATTCTTCCTTTGGGACATACAAGTGACTAGCATAGACACAAATGAGACAATATAACAATTCACTATATATCTGTTGGAGAAAATGAGCTCAACTGGTAATAATACAATAAATGTTTAAAACAAATATAAGTATTCTATAGCAAGTTCTTGAAAATATTTGTCCTAACAGAGTCTACTAAGTTTAGAAAGAGTGCGATCCTCTTCTGAAGTTTTTGACTATGAGTAAAATGAAGTAATTAATATCCTATTTAATAAACATTGTTTCCAATAGCCATGATACAGGCAGACATCCTAAATCATATATTTAAATCCCAACATTTGAGGTTGTGAAAAAGCTTATCACCAGATTTGCAATTTGCATGTTAGATAGGAAAGAAATTTATAGGTTTAGAGTGCAACATGGACTGACAGAAAATGTAGCTGCTGTTCAAACAGCTATAATTTGGAGGGTCTATACCGTGTGACTCTCACAATTGTGGTTATTATATTATTAATGTGTAATTTGTATGTACATCAAAAAAACAATATGAATGCCCGAGTTTCTTTGGTGACTGGATATTCTGTGGCAATAAGAAAAAGTCAAAGGATCCATTTATTGCTATAATGTGGTAAATTAATGTTCTTCATTGGTTTCCATACACAACATTAATAGTAATATATGTTACTGTATTATGTACAAATTATTCTAGTAGAGACATTTTCAATAGATCCAGTGGTATTACGCTGTTATAGACAGTTAAGATGTGATCATGAATCTGAGAGACCCAGCAATTATATTAGGAGTTGACTTGGATTGACAGAATTCTCAAGTCAGTCACAATTTCTAAACAATTTGACTATTTGATTTTCGTGAGCAATGTGAAGAGCTTGTACTTTGGAGTAAAACATTAGTATTAGAGGTACACACAAACCACAAAATTCCGATACTACTGCTGTTGCTTTGGAAAACCCATAATAATCAGGTTTAAAACAATCTATAACTTCACTGGGTTACTGGGTGGCTAAATTTTATCTTGTTTTGCTAATTATTGTTAAAATTAATATAGTTAATTATTATTAGTAATAACCAATATGATCTGTACTGAAAGTCACCTGCCACCTTGTCTCTCCCCTCTGACAGTACTCATATTAATGTTTTCTGTGCTCTGATTTTCTTTGCAGCCCACAGACAACATATCATAGCACTGTAAATGAATCTACAGAGAACTGCACTACTTTGAGTAGGAAATAAAGGCTAGGAGAAAGAGGCCAAAGAATGATCTAAATTAAGTTAGCTTTGTTGCTGAAGCCTGTGTGGTTGTATAACTCACCCAAAAATCTCTAAGGAAAGAGGTAGAAATTCTGTTACTTACACTCATAAAATAAGGCACTTGGACGCTACCTGGGTTCCTTTGATCTGGTTTCTAAATACCATTTGTTATTTCTCAAGAAACAAAACAAACCAAACCCCACAAAAACCCCATAAGTTATTCACATGACTATAAAAGCAAAAACTTGTCACAAAAAATAGCTTCTGTATGAACTCAATACAACAAGGAGGTGACCAGACCTGCTATAAAAAATGTACTATTCTCAGATAGAAAGTATGTTACCAAAAATTGATGTTCTAAATTTACTATTTGTGATAGTAAATAATGAGTAATATTATTTAAATGAATCAATGTAACTTGTTTTGTTTGATGTCTGTATTTCAGTACAGCTGGACTATAAGCAGGGATTTTCAAAAAAAAAAACCAAACAAAAAACAAGCAAGCCTCATGGCTTCTTTTTCACTATGTCTATCAAAATACATTTGATCTTATGAGGGTAACATGGTCTTCCACAAACAAGATATCATATGATGTTGTTGTATGAATAGGCATACTATTGGGTATTGTAAATTGAAAATCTCCATAAAAGAATAAGATATGAAGACTAAGAGGCTAGGAACAGTGGGAGGGAAGATATTATATTTTTAACTAAAGCACATTCTAGAATATGACTTCTAATTAAAATATCCATTCCCCTCCAACTTGCGTACACCAAGAGTTCTTCATAAATAGGACATCTATACCCCAGCTGTACTTCTATATACACTTTTCAAATTTCTTTAGCTTAGTTTTCCAGTAGAAAAAGTAAAATGGAATGCTTGGTTTCTGATCAAGACCTTGTTCAACAGGTTCAACATATTGTAGTTTCTTACAAAACTTTTCAGGATTCATTTAGACTCATGCAACATTCTCCAAGGCTAGAAGTTGGAAAGGAAGAGTCTTTTTGGTTCAACAGAAGTACTTAAAATTATAGTTCATGACTATCAAAGCGAATTGATATGAATTGTCCAGCTGCAAAATTTGGCCCATAGAGAAGAAAAGGCTTATGAGTCATTTGAGTAATAACTCTCTTGAGGCCTGTAGCCACCCAGAGGATGCAATGTTCAAGTGACCTGAATCAATATATTTCATTGTGTCTTTTCATTTTGTTCTTATAAAAGATGAAATACATGTTGATGGAAAACCAGACTTCGTGTCATATAAAATACAATCTTGATTAAAAAAAAAGGGAATGATTGAATGATAATTCTACACCTTGCCACAGTGTTTAAAGCCCTACAATATCACAAAAATATCTGACCTCAAGAGCAATTTATCTCAACAAGCAAGAAATAAGGCAAAAATGCCTAAGCGAATGAACCAAATGCTCTTAACAAAACCCAAACATAAAAAGGGAATATACCTTCAAGTTCTGCCCTTCAGTCAATTTTTTGGAAGAAAACCCAGTGCACCTGAAACCCCCTTCCCACAGGTGGGCAACTTGTCCAGAAGAATGTTGTGAGGGACAGTACCAAAATTCTTGCTAAAATCCAGGTAAAAATACATCTGTGAGCCTGGTCCAATCCTGTTCAGGATCTTCCTTAATGATATGGATGATGGGACAGAATGTACCTTCAGGAAGTTTGCAGATGACACCAAACTTGGAGAAGTGGCTGATATGCTAGAAGGTTTTGTCGGCATCTAGAGGGATCTCAGTAGGTTGGAGAAATGGGCTGACAGGAATCTCATGAAGCTCAACAAGAAGTGCAAAGTCCTGCACTGAGGGGGGAGGAGAGGGGAACAACCTCAGGCACCATATTTTGTTCGGCAGAGGTCTAGAAACGAGATTTGCAGAAAATATCTTTTGGGAGGTGGATAACAAGTTGAACAGGAGCCAGAACTGTGCCCTTGCCACAAAGAAGGCTCGTGATATCCAAGGCTGCATTAAGCAAAGTATTTCCAGCAGGCTGAGGGAAGTGGTTCTTCCACTCTACTCACTGCTGATGGGGCGACAGCTGAAGTACTGTACCAGGACAAGAGTGCCATGAACCTACTGGAGAGATGGCCAACAACAAAGGGCCACAAAGATGATAAAGGTGCTGAAGGAACTATTTTATGAGGAAACAGTGAAAGAGCTGGAGCTATTTATCCTAGAAGAGAGAAGGCTTAGGGGGATTTGATATATAAATACCTGAAGGGAGGGTGCAGATAGGACAGACCCAGACTCTTCTCAGCAGTGCCCAGTGACAAAAGTTCTTTCTGCATTTAACCTTGGTTATAAAATGCCTTTCAGGTCTTGGTTTACCAACAAAAATCCCTCTTAGAATTATTTCAGAGAAGTCTTGAATCTTGCATTCTATATTGTTAAAAAACTTTAGGAACCAAAAAGACCTTTTCAGAGCTAAACCAGCACTTTAATATGAGTGAGATTAAAGAGCACGTGGTCTGGTCACATCTGCTTCATTCTGAGCAAGTATGTTATTGCAGTCTCTAGAAGCTGAGAACAATAGAGGACTCACGCTGAGAGGCCTGGTAAATTACAGTTTTGCTAATGTCCTTGGTGACGGGTATTGCATGGCCCCTGGAAGAGAAATAAATGATCAACATGATTTAACTGTACAGTTGGAAATATTGTCAAAATATGTCTAAACATGGTTCACTGTGAAGAGTGGTGTTGCTGAAAATATCTCTCAGAATTTAGCCTGACCCTGTGTTTGAAGCCTGTACCTTTTGAAGAGAAAAGCATACAGAAGACCAGGGAGCCTCGCTACAGTGCTGACATTTTCTGTCTTCTTATAAAGGTGTTGACACATTCAGCATAAGGTATGAATGAAGACGATTTCTGAGAAATTGGTGCATATCTTACAGTCACATTAGCCTAGGAACCTGTGCAGAGATCAAGTCACTAGGGGCCACAGTGAAAAAGAAAAAAGGTGTGAATTGTCAGCAGCACAACCTCACCATAATTTTTCATCTCAAAAATATTTTGTAGGAAGTGATTGCGATCTAGGAGTCAAATAGACTAAATGACCTAAAAAGGTAATGTTTTTCTACATCAGATCTGATCAATAGATCAGCTAAATCAGAAATTTTCCTTCAACTTAAAAAGGGAGATCACTTTCAAAAACTGCAATGCTGTCAAAATACCTGATTGGCAGTTATATTTTTGGGACAACCACAGTTAAACTAACTGGCTGTACTTGTTCATTTGAATCTCTTTCTTTTCATTTGAGTGCTATTTTCACACCAGAAAGAAAACAGAAGAAAAATACAGTGGAAGCAAAAACCTGCTTTCAATTTGTAAGACTCTCCATAGTTTCAGTGGATGGTATTTCAAGTGAACAAAAATATTGGTGTATATCTTACAATGTTTGACTCCTTTCTAATTTTTGATGTGTAATTTCACTTTCAAGTGTATTTCCTTACTATCTGAAAGACGACCTTGATTTCCCTTTAACACATTTCTTTTCGTTTATTATCAAATGCCTTTTTATTAACAGACACTTCTTGAATGTTAAAAACAAATATTATCTATGACAGATATTTATATAGACAGTCTTTACTGCAAAACATTTAGTTTTGACTGCCTTTCCTCTTAAATAGGCTATAGATCAAAAGTATGTACCTTAGCATTTCTTAGGCTGCACATTTCCAAAAGTTTGTTGTTAGTTTACTCCTACATCATCACCTGGTTTTCCTTGCTGTTCAGTGACTTGGCAATAGGTTCATAATTTTTGTACAGTGATGAAAAATTCACACTCTACATTTTTTTTGCGTCACTACTGTGAATTCAACAACAACAAAAGAAATGTTTTTAGTCTTTTGCTTCACACTGAGACCTTTTAAAAAAATATTGCAAGGACACAGTCAATTGCAAAGAAATGGTCAGTCAGCTAGTGGCACTTAGCATACAGCTTTTGGTGGTCTGCTTCTCCTAAGATTTTCATTTCACAAATCTTTACTCCTTAAGATAAGTAATTAATTGCTGAACGAATTCATGATCTGTGTTGTTTTTCTTTTTTCCACTGTGGTAGCACATAATGAATAGCCTATTTTTATGTACATAGTTCCCATGCTGGTCCAATTAATACATCAGATTTATATTTGGGATGTCATTTCTGATTACACATTCTGCACTAATTGGATTTCAAGGGCCTCTATTGGTCAATCACTTTTTCCTTGTGTCATCTTCCAAAAAGTCTTAAGTATGTGATTCCCCAGCTGGCGAGGAAAATCTAAATGCTTTCTCTAAACTGCCATTGTAGAGAAAAATAAATCTAAAAGTTGAGACAAGAGAAAACTTTGATCTGCTTTATGAAATATTGTTGCAGAATATTTTTTATTGTTATTTTTTATTCTTTATCCTTTCTGAAGATAAAAAAAAAGGAAAAGAAATAAGCTATCTAGTTTCTGATACTAGATGCATCTTACTTATGATGAACAATGTGACTAAGTTTATGTGTGCTGTAATGAACATAGCTGGTGTTATAAATAGTATTTAAGAGCCAGAGGGTTTGGGGGTATTTTTGGTGGTTGTTTGGGTTCGTCTGGGGTTTTTTGGGTTCTTTTGATTGACACTAGAAAAATTACTAGGCTCACATTGTCTGAGGAACTTGAGTTCCTCGGTGATTAAGAAGCCATTTAAGATATATTTATCATTCTGCAGTTTAACAAATTTACAGAATTAAGCTTTTGCATGACTTCATCCTTTGAAACGCGTACCAGAAAGTCAATGTCTATTAGCATTTGCTTCTGTAAAGAATAAGCTATTATGAATTTGCTCATTGCTAATGCAATATGCTTGGCTTCTGGGATATTACTGTTCTGGCTTCTATGATTGTGAGCTGTCTGTTTTATGCTCACAGCAAGCCAAATTTTGAAGTCCTTACTCTAGCACAGAGTGTATCACAGCCACTGCGAGATTTTATAGAATGCCAACTTCATGATTTATACAACAGTATCGCTTGCTTCAAAAGATTTAAATTTCAACCCAGAGGAAGGTATATAGGTACTATTGATCTAGTATGTGGATGTTGCTTATCTGACACTAGAATTTGATCCTGACTGTCTTCTGAAACGTAGACCATTCCCTGATATAAAGTCTACAGATTCTTACATTTCAGTCTGATGAGATGGGTCTTAGAGAAGCTCCCTGAATTCATGTAAGTAAGCAGATGGTTATCTATACGTTTTTGCCACGCCAACTCGAGCTTTTCAAATCAGCAAATTTGAGTTTTCTCCAGACAGTTACTATGGTCTAGTCATTCTTCTGTGTTCTGATAAAAGACAGAGATGGCTGTCTTCTGGTATATACCTTAGAAGGAAAACTCGGCTGCTTTTTAAATCTAATCCTATTTGGGTCAGATTCATTAACAAATCTATTACAGTTTGTTTAAGAAATGTGTGTTTATGCAAATAAATTAATCTAATGTGCTTGAAAACAAAAAATGACAATGTTTTTAGGAGGTTTTTAGACATAAGTTCTTTTAAGGAGACAAAGACGTTAAAAATGTTAGTCTTGTGGTGAAAAGATTGGAAGTTAAGGCTAAGGATAAATGACCAGCTTTCATATTAGAAATTTTCCCTGAGTATTTTCTGCTGGGAGCTTTTACTGTATTCATAAATTAGCTGGGAAAAAAAAGGCAAAAAATCCAACAAAAAACCCAACAATCCTTAACTGTGTCGATAGTGGGGTAATAAAGTGGGTCAATACATCTCACCTCCTTTTTTCCTCTCTCTCTCTCTCCCTTTCTTTGTTCACCCAAGATCTAGACCATTTACGCAGCAGGACCAACACAGGATCCAAGGACCGGTGATCCTCTTTCTTCTCTTTCTCCCTTTTCCACCTTCATTTCTCTCATTTTTGTCTTGACAAAGTGCAGCTGTCATACTCTACCCCTTACTCTGAATTGAGGTTTGTTGTGAAGACCCGGGGCTTGTTGAAGTGTGTTGTAAAAATTAAGGGCTTGTTAGCCTGAAGCTAAACAGTGGGCTGTTTGCTGGAGTTAAAGCGACTATATAGTAAGAGCATAAGAATTCCCTGACTTGAGGACTGGTGTCTTTGTTCAGCCTGATGAGAATTTATAATGAACCCTCTGCTGAGTAGATCATGACAAAGTTCCCTTCAAAACAAACTATACTATGATTTTATGATATAGAAAGGAAATTCAGTACTAATAAAGGCAAACTACTACAGGAAGAAGAAACTGTTGCTTTACGGAATCCAGATAACTGCAGAGGACAGAATAATAATAGATTTTTTTTTCCCCCATTTACTGTGTGTTACCATACAAGCAGAGCAAAACATAACAACCTGTAAGTAGTTTGAAACCTCACATCAGTGTTTATGACGCTTGCTCACTAATTGACAAAATGGAACAAATCACAAGGTAGGTGCTGATTTTACACCGGGGCAATTGCGATCTTGTCAGACAACTCTTCTCGCTTTCTCTCTCTCTCTCTCTTCAGAGATATACTCTTTTGGAGAGTTAATGCCTACGTGTTAATCCTTGCTGACTTCTAAACGTACATGGCCAACACAGGATAGGTCATCTCAGGATTTTTATATTTGACAAGGCCACATAATCGTCCTACTTTCTAATTTTCAGAGCTTCTGCCTCAACCACAGCTTCTTTTCAGTAGGCTATTAACATTCTGTATCTGCAAAAAAGATTTTCCATGGCTACCACTATGAGCTAAACAAATTTAGAAGTAATTTAAAAGTATTCTGTTTAGTCAAGTGCATTTAAATACCTTCCTTAGTATCTCTTTTCAATACTTCCGTAGACTGAATAATAGGCTAAGTGGGCCATTTCATATTAAGTTTACCTAAAATTACCCAGATGAGCAACAAAAAAAAAAAAAAATCCAGACTCTGTACCTATGCCAGTACTTTGGAGTAACTTGACCCTTTCAGCATGTAATATATACAGTGTAGTAATAATGTATTTTGGCTCGACTTATGTTCCCATTTAACAGATACTCTTTTCAGTTTGGATCATTAGTTTTATATCTCCTACAGACTGTTTCCAGAATAGTGTAAAAGTTTTGAGCATGCAAGACCTCACCATATCAAAGTAAAATTAAAGAAGAATGAAAATATGAAAATTTAAATTAGACAAAGCAGTCATAAACTGCCAGCTTTTTTTCCTAGCTGCTGTAGTTATAATGAACAATGTCATCATTTACTTAACAAATTCCCTAGTTTTTTGCCTTGCTTGCTAGTGATACCAACTCACGTTAATTAGAAGTTTCAGGTCCTTTTTCTTTTTTGGTGGTTTACTTTCTTCTCCATTTCTTCTTTTTTATTGGGATTTGAAGACCTGTTAAAAACATTAACCATTAAAATATCAGTATTTAGTTAGTATATTGATATTTTCAAATTAATAAAAATAACACAAACTTAGTAACTTTGAAAAAAAAAAGTAATGCATTCTAAGACAAAAAAAGCTGTGACTGGAACTTTTAAAATATTTTTTAGGTTTTCAATGAGGTGAAAATAGAAAAACTGTGCAAATACTTTTCATTAAAATAAACTTAAAAAATTTCATGACTGGAGAATGAGGATATAATTGGCTTATGTTTAGATCATCTGTGGATGTATTTTCATTCTTGATGAGTAGATTTTAATAATTTTATTCATTTTATTAAAGTTTAGAATTTGGAGTCTTATGAAATGGGTGTTGTGGTGAGTTTACTTTAGATAAAATTTCTTTTAAAGTCAAAGTAGGAAAAGGGTTTCATTTCTAGTGCAGTTAGAGTATCTTTTTCTATATATTCCATTAATACAGTGAATAATAGCACAAAAGTGCGTTTTGCTTCTGAGAGCTTTCCAGAACTGATTTCCTGAGAATGTCAAGAGAATATTCCATGCTAACACTTTAATACACTTACATATTGTAACAATATTTACTTTTTTTTTTTTTTAACTGGAATAAAATTAAATAGAATAATCTATGGAAAGTTGGGAGATGACGAAGTTCCATGCTAAAGTGGCATGAAGTCAATAACTGGTTTCAAAGTCATTTGAAGTTCTTCTAAACAAAATTAGTCTGAATTTCAATCTAGTAAGGATAGCATAAAATGAGTAGGTTTTCTATATGGCTTTGGGAATTCTACTGCAGACATCTGGCATAATTGCTGAGTAGTTCTTAACTGGGTATTTTGAAAGATACCTCTGCTTTTATCCCCACTAAACACAGTGACTGAAGTATTTTCCCTGGGAATAGCAGGTCTGTGAGGGGAAACCTTCCCTGGGAACTTGGATGACACCCACAGAGACCTCCCGGCACTGAGTGAGTGCCCTCACATCAACCCAATGTAGGTGTTTTTCTGCTTGATGTCCCTGAGTGATCCTTTGGGTTTCGGGTGGAGTGACATGATCTGCTGCTACCCCTGAATAAGAAGCTTCTGTGTGTGAAATCTCCTGAGATCAGCTCAGCTGGTTAGAGCATGGTGCTGATAATGCCAAGGGTTTGATCCCAGTATGGGCCATTCCCTTAAGACATGTCGGTCCCTTACAACTCAGAATATTCTGTGATTCTGTTGTGAGTGCTCACTTTGGGTCATCATCCTAGTAGTAATGATATCCCCAACAGGCACAGTGTAAATATTATTGGAGCTGATAGTTTTGGTCAGTGGTTTTGGTTGTGAATTAAAATTTGTCTGAGGTTCTTATCTGAATGAAATTTTTTTCGTGTACCTACACGAGACCTTCTTTGAATATAACTGCTGAAATAGAAAATAGTATTTAGATGTTTTAACCTATTACATACTTATAGGAGTTACTACACTTATAAGTTTAATTACTAGTGTTTGAAACTACAGAAATTCTCCAAAAGGGCCACCTGAATGTGTTGATTCCCAAGAATTATTTCAATTACTATGGCTGCTTTTTTCTTGTCTATACTAATACAAAAGCCTGACAAATACCCTGAGTAACATTTTTTTTCTTTAACAAAAATCTTCACTATTTATTCTCACGCTTAATTCTCTCTGTTTTTAACATTTTAATTCATTTGGGTGATATCAGTGGATGTTAGGATCAAAATATACTTTAAAGTTGTGTTATATTTCTTTCTAAGCATGAAAGAAATCTGTGGTGGAGCTGAAGCTCAGATCCAGATATCAAATTTTACATCCATTTCCAAAATATCTGGTTGTTCCTGCTGTATTACACTCAAGCATTTAACTCTGTCGTCTTGGAAGACCAGACATTATAAGAAGTTACATAGATTAGATGGAATATATTAGAATTTTAAATAATAAGAAAACGATTCATAAGTAGGAATAGATTTATGGTTTAGACCACCTGCAAATTACATTCTGCCAGACTCTGTGAGCAAAGACATGAAACATACTCTTTGGGAATAAAACTGTTCACATGCAAATATATATTATTCTAGTCAAGTTGTATGTCAGAGGTTATCTGCTTGTAATTAACATTTTTCTAGGTTCAAAGAGGGTTTTGTAGTGATGATATATTTTAAGTGAGAGGAAATGAAAAATAAACCATTTATCTAGGGAAACATATTTTCATTTAGTGTGGAATAAATGGGACATGAAATGCCAGAAGAGATATTGGTCTCAGTGCTCTTTCTATATCCTCAGCTTGATTAGAAGTTACCAGGTAACAGAAGATGCTCACATTTAAAAAAATCTAAGGTCT
Organism: Pachycephala philippinensis; assembly: GCA_013397055.1. Lineage (NCBI taxonomy): Eukaryota > Metazoa > Chordata > Aves > Passeriformes > Pachycephala > Pachycephala philippinensis. The sequence goes on from VWZT01000763.1 coordinate 371,876, forward strand.
CTGACAGAACAATGGAAATGATTTCCTGAAAAAAGAGGGCTCTTTAGCCTTGAAAATCTGTGATGAGAGCAGAAAGAGAAATCCTCAAACCAGTATAGAAGGCTAATGTAAGTAGTAAAAAAATCTCCGAATTCATAGATTTTTCTTTTATCTTATTAATCATAATACACTAATAAACTGTGAAACTTTTTTTATGCTATACGTAATGAATAAGATGTTAAGAGGAAAAATGGAGCAAAAAGGGAGCTTATTTCAGGCATTTAAGTTTAAAATACTACATAATAAAAAATATGCTTGTATGAAGTTGATGAAGAGCCTTTACATAAAACGTGAAAGAAACAGAATCCTATTTCTCATGCATGTTCATAATACCTTGATATGTAATCTCACAATGTCTTAATTTCATCTGTACACAGGAAAGCTCAGACGAAATGGAGCACTTAATGATTCTTTCCGAAATATGCTCGAAAACTCAAAATACAGCCTCTGAGGAAGCTTGTTTCACTGAAAGCCAGAAGATGTCTGTAAGGACTACTGTCAAGAGGAATTCTTCAGAGGCTGTCCTTTTATTCCCTCCCTTTTATTAAGTGTGTTTATTAACCAGCTATCTAAGCTGCACCAGCAGTCTAAGTATTAAGGAGGAAAGTAAGTCATCCAAGTCTTGAAAATAACCAGTGGAAGCAGAATCAATGGAGAAAATGAGGAACAGAAATGAAGAAGACATTCAAAATTGAGAAGCAATTAAAGAAAGCAACTAGTAGAAAAAACAAGAACAGTTCAGGGCCAATCAGCTATTCAAGGACAAACCTGCAAGTATATCTTAAAGAACACCCCTTTAGAAGTGTATTTCACACACTTTAGAACAATGTAATACTGAATTATAAAGATTTCCATTCAAATACATCCCTGCATCTACTTGAGTACAAAAGAAAGAAAGGAGTACTGTGATCATAGAATTCATGCCAATGCCAATGTTTACCTGTTGCAGAGAATAACAGAATTATTTTTTAAAGGGGACGTCATTATGCCTTTAGAAAAGATTTTAAAAAGCATGTTAGCTTGTAACAGCCATACAAATTGAAATGATTTTCTTATCACCACAAGCAGATACATCTGCAGTCAGTTACCCACTGATATTAACTCATGTATCTCAACTGTAGTCCGTGGGGACTGCACCTAAAGATGAGAATGCAATTGCATCTTCATGTCAATCTTTACTCTTTTATCAGAGATTGCCAATGAACACCAGGTGTTTTGATGATTTTTGTGTTGTAGATGCCTGTCCACTGGGATTTGACTTCTGCTGGTGACTTGTACAGTACCTTTAGAGCAGCTGCCAGATGGTGACCTTTCGGTCCCTTATCAGCCTTTGCTGCATTCCAGCTCATGACTGAGAGGTGAAAGACCTCATATAGTCTTATGAACCATTGCAGTCTTCACAGTATACTATTTTTTTTTTTTAATATCTCATTGAATTTTATTCCTTGCTGTAGGCTATGAGAAAGAAAAGGTATAAAAAAAGAAAAAAAAAAAAAATAGAAAGCAAGGCATAAAATACAACAAAAAGGCAGGCATTGGTGAAAAAATGCTCTTTTCATTTTTTTAATCTTTTTTTAAAATTCCCAGTGATAAACTTTCATTAAAATTTTATTGCAAGAAAATATTTTTGTAGGTTTACTTATTCACTGAAGACTGGAGGTAGTAAATTATGTTTTGGATATGTATGAACTTACCTAATCAGCTTGGAAATGACCCCAGATACTGTGGAAATGAAAATGGGTGAGCATGAAATATAAAAACCCCCTTGAACAGCAAAGAAATTTGCTATCTATACATGATGTGAGATAGTTATACAGACCTAGAGAAAAGAACATATAAAGAATAGAAAATGTAAAAGAAAATTAAAAATTAAGAAATTCAACAATACGTTTATCCAGCTTGTCCCTTTAAAGTGTTTAATGGTTTAAGGACTGAAGTTTACAAATAAGATGATCAAATACATGAACTACTAAGGGCTTAAATACAGAAAACATTATGAGAAAACAGGTTGGCTTTTTTTTTATATAACAGTAGTTCTCAAAAGAGGAAAAAAATCATTGTCTTTAAAAGAAAATTTATATCATAAAATGGTATGAGTGATTTTTCCTTTACTTGATTGTTTGGCAAAGCTTATTCTTTCACAATTTTGTATTTGGGATAATTATTTTATAACTCCTCCATAATCAGTTAAGAGCAATAGCTGTTTTTTAGGTAATGATTCATCTCATCCATATGCAGATGTCTAAAATAGTTCTGGCTTATGTAATTAAAAAAATGCTTATTTCTGTTTTGGTTAGGAAGGAAGTCTGCAACAGCTCAAATAGCTCAAATATTAGTATCAGTATTATTAAAGAAAAAATTAATGAATTGGACACCATCAATTGTGCATTTCTGAATCACCAGGAAATACACAGAAAACCATGCTTTGAAAAATGTGGTAACATCACTAAAACTGGAGCAATAGTAACATAATACTCCACCAACTACACTTACCTTAGCATTCCAAATTGTGTAGGACCCTGGGGGCATTCAATATTGCAGCTTCAAGGGCTGTTTTCTATTGTATTCACAATCAAGATTGCTTTCTCTGCAATTAAATAATAATAGTATGTGAAGACTTTTAAAAGAGAAAGGAGCTGATTCTGGTAAATACTTGACCTGTTGGGTTAAGATGCGTGAGACCAGGTACATTTTCTTAACAGGATAAGAAATATGGTATAAAGCTGGAAGTAATCTCTTTATTCCAGATATTGGCAGAGAGACAATACAATTTTCCATTGATCTTTTTCCAGTTTGCCAAGCATAGAGATAGGTAATTTCATAGCTAAGCAGAAAATGCCCCAGCTGTTAATATTGAATCTAATCTTGAATTTAATATTTATGTTTGTTAAAAACTGTGTATATTTTAAACCATTGAATATATTGCATAACTCAAACACCAACAGGTAGAGACAATTTGAGTAAATGCTCAAATGTATGTATTTAGAACTACTGTAACATAATTTTTCAGATTTTTTTCCTGAAAGACTTTTTAGCCAAATTGAAATATTACATAGGGTTATGCTGGTTTTGTTGCAATTCAGAGAGAGAGGAGAAAAAAAAAAGTGTTCTTTCTAGGATATTTCTTTTATTGTGTTCTCTTTTCTGACTGCATTCATGTCTTCTGTGGAAAGTAAGATTGCTATCATACTAGGGTTCTGCCTTCCTGTTGTGAGCTATGATGTTTCCATATAATATATTTCTGACTGTGAGAGAAAGAATTAGTGAATGTAAGTCATGAATTTTTTGCTGAAGGTTTCTACCTCTCTCAATCAACTCTCATATGATTATAACTATTTGTATATTGGCAGATAAAGCAACCCAAAATAGTAAAACAATTGGTTTGGAGAATCCTATAATTACACTGTAAGACAGGACATGAGGAAAGTAGATTACTTTAAATCAGATTTAGCTCAGTCCTGAGAAATGAATGCCTGTTAATATGAAGAGTTTATTCCTTTAATATTTTTGGTTTCATTTCATGAGAAAATGAATGATTGTGCACTGTGTGGCTGAACTGAAATAAAAATACATTTTACTTTCAATAAAGCACACAATACATTTAACTTTAAATAGTACCTTTTGGGAAGAATGTATGTTTAGTTAATTGTACATATTTACAACTTAAAAGTTACTGATGCCTCAAATTTTATCAGTATACGAACTGTGCTTTTACGTATGCATATATGAGACAAAAAAGGAGAGAGAGAAGCACCAGAAAAAAAGATGTGCAATAAGCATTGTTGTAATCATTTCCCTATTCTCAGACAGCAAAATTTTAAAGTTGATATTCACGAAGTTTACATGTACATTTAGCCTTTTTTTCTGAGTGAAAATAACAGTTTATCTATCTAACTTTTCAAAATGTCCATGTTTTTAGTTTTGCTAAGGAAGCATAGCTCTGTGTCATCCATTGTGGCTTTTCCTAATTAGTACTGAAATAGAGCTTATCAGGAAAGAGAATGTTTCATTATGAATTAGTTTTACCAATCTCATAATTCAATGTATTTTTTCTTTTCTAATTTGAAAGTTTGTGTTGTTTATTTATATTGGGAAAAGTAAGAACTGCTTTGTCTCTTTTACTCTAAATGTTATTCTGCAGTGCCATGGCATTTCTGGATCCCAGATATGATGTGGTCTTTCTAGTGGAATGAGGTGAAAGTTATGATAAGAGTATGACACAAAGCTGATTGAAGTACGATTCTTTTGTTACTTCCAAGTTACAATTTCTAAAATGGAATTCTTACACCTTTAGCTATCTTCAAGAGGTATAAATTTAGTTCTAAAAAAAGATTGTATCAGGGAAGTAAAGTATTCCAAGGATCATCTCAAAGAAAACCTTCTTATAAACCCAATGCTGGAAACCTATTATGAAGATTATTTTTCTATAACATTTGCCTTTTCATGTAAATGTATTATACCTGACAGGCAAACCTGTCAAGATTTTGAAACTTTTTCTCATTTACTGCAAAATCAACAGCACTTAAGAACATTTTTAATATGATAACACAAGAAGCAAAGATATGGAACAAATGATGCAGTAAAATCCATACTTGAGATGGAAAGCACAGAAACATTAAAGGTCATTGTAAATACTGATGAATAGATAGAAAACTGGATGTTGTTGATTAGAATTTGTCACTCAAACCTCTTACTTCACAAAGCAGAAAGAAATGAGGGATTTTACAAAAATATTTATCAGTCAGTTTTAGTATGTGGAGGGTGGTAAACTGATTTAAACAAAAAAGAAAGAAAAAAGTATCAGCTTACAAAAAAGTAATGTTAAATTTTGCAACTGAGCATAAATAAGTGTACTTACACTTACATGTGTGGGTATATAGAAATATTTATATAACAACTAAGGAATCACAGATCCTTGTAATAGAAGTATTTAAAAAACTGAAGAATCCAATTTTAAAATTTGAAACCAAACTTTAGTAGATATTCATTAACAGCACCCATGGTGTTATTCAGTGCACTTAGTCTATAATAAGTGTATTCTAAATTAGCTGTGAGTGTGCATTGCCACAAAGCTGATACTATTAATGTCTACAGTGGTAGTCACTGATGATGTAAGTTTTTGAGGTGAAGGTGGTCAAGGTTGAGAGTTTTTTAGTGATGGAAACTGGAACCAAAATTGGTTTCCCCACTTCCACTTTTATGAGCGCAAAAGGTCTTTGCTTTTGTCATGTAAATCAGCCTCGTTTTCCTCCTTGGCCAGGGTAACTTGCCTGGGGGTAAGTGAAAAGATAGGGTATGATCCAGCTTACCCCATGTAGTGGGTTGACCCTGGCTGGATTGCTGAAACCCGCTAAAGTTGCTCTATCACTCCCCTCCATGAGTGGTCAGGAGAGAGGAAATATAGTAAAAGGTTCATGAGATGAGATAAGAACAGGGAGAGATCACTCACCAAGTACCATCATGGGTGAAAGAGACTCAGCATGGGGATATTAATTGAATTTAGAACTAAAAACAATCAGAGCAGGACAATGAGAAGTAAAATAAATGTCAAAAACACCTTCCCCCCCACCCCTCCCTTCTTCCCAAGCTCTACCTCCTCTCTAGCCCAGCGGCACAGGGAGACAAGGAATGAGAGTTACAGTCAGCTCATCACAAGTTGTTCCTGCTGCTGCTCAGGGAGAAGCATTTTCCTCTGTTCCAGCATAGGGTCTGTCGCATGAGACACAGTCGTCCACGAATTTGTCCAGTGTGAGTCCAAGCCACGGGTAACAGTTCTCCGCAAACTGCTCCAAGGTGGGTCACTCTTCCATGGGGGGCAGCATTTCAGGCACAGCCTTTTCAGTGTGGGTCCTCTACAGGGTCACAAGTCCTACTAGGAAACCTGCTCCAGCATGGGCTCCTCTCCCCACAAGTCTGCAGGTCCCTACCAGGAGCCAGCTCCAGGATGGGTTTCCCAGGGGTTCACAGCCCTCATTCAGGCATCCACCTGCTCCGGGTTGGGTCTCCTCCGTGGGCTGCAGGTGGATCTCTGCACCCTCATTGGTCTCCATGGGCTGCAGGAGCACAGCTGCTTCACCATGGTCTGCACCACAGGCTGCAGGGGATCTCCACTCTGGTGCTCAGACCACTTCCTCCCCCTCCTTCTCTGCTGACCTTGGTGTCTGCACAGATATTCCTCTCACATATTCTCACTCAGCTCTTCTCTGGCTGAAATTACTTCTGTGCAATAACCTTTTCTTTCCTTAAATCACAGAAGTGTTGCTGTCATTCCTGACAAGCTTAGCCTTGGCCCTGCGGCTGGTCTGTCTTGGAGCTGTCTGGCATTGGCTCTGCCGGACATGGAGGAATCTTCTAGTAGCTTCTCAGAGAAGTCACCCCTGTAGCACCATAATTAGCAAAATCTGGAAAATAATACAGAAAGTCAATAATGGACTATTACAGGAGCAGTACTATATCTCAAAATATGAATCTTGTAGAAATTATCTGAAATTATTAAAATAGTAAAAAAACGTGGAAGGTGTTATACTTGGGAAGGAAAACCCAAATGAATAGGTTGCAAATGTTCATTAATGTCAGTCAATAGAAATACAACAGGAAGATGTTAGTATTCTTATAATTAGCATCAAGAATACAGCTGAAAATACCAGAGATTTTTTTATATCTGTGTTAATAACATGCTAGTTATTTTCAACAAATTCTTAGAATTTTTAGAGCTATTATTCTTGCCATGACACCTACAAATTACTCCTGCAGTTATTATTTTTTAGGAACTAACTTATTACTAACTATACAATCTATCATATTGAGGGAAATTTTTCATCGTGTGTTAGAATATCTTTCTTTTTACTCAGGCAAAATGTGTAAACAATGGTAAAATAGTTGGAATAGGTTGGAAATATTTTGATATGCAAGGAAAATATGTGTGTATACTTAATTTATTTAGTCTGATATTTTGAATGTGGATATAGTTTTGTGTAAGAAAAGGGAAGTAGCCTCTTTAACAACTTGGGTTATATCTGATGGACGCTGATGTTTTTACCATCGCCACTAGGAAAATGGAGTACATTGGAAAACTTCTACATGAGCAATTAGGAATTCTGATGGAATCTAGCCCGTGGAAATCTACTCAATTTTTTCTGGTTTTGTCTGGAACAGTTAATTTTCTTCATAGTAGCTGGTATGGGGATATTTGCTGGTATGGATATTTGCTGAAAACTGTGATAGTGCAGAGGTGTTTTAGATATTGCTGAGGCCTGTTCTGCCTCTCATCCCACCCCACCAGCAAGGACGCTGGGGGTTCACAATATTTTGGGAGGGGACACAGCTGGGACAGCTGATCCCAGATGACCAAAGGGATATCCTATAGCACATGGCATCATGCTCAGCACATAATGCAGGAGAAGAAGAAGGAAAGGAGAGAATGGAGTGATAGTGTTCGTCTTCCCAAGTCACTGTTGCATGTGACGAAGCCCTGTTTTCCTGGAGATGGCTGCCCATGGGAAGTTATGATTGAATTTCATGTTTCGCTCTGCCTGTGCACACAGCTTTTTCTGTACCTATTAAAATGGATTTGTCTCAACCCATGAGTTTTCTCACTGTTACCTTCTGATTCTCTTTCTCATCCCACTTTAGGGAATGAGGAAGTGACAGTGTGGGACTGAGCTGTCAGCTGTAGCTAAACCATGAAACTAGTGCTTGCGTAGGTCAAAGACAACACTTTTTAATATTTGAAATCCAAATTCTCCTAAGTCTTAGCATACAAAAGTATTTCCTATTATCAACTTTATTACATGCAAGAAATTTCTAGGTGTGTGAACACAACCAATTGTATTTTATTGTGCTCTAACTCTGGTATCCTTTTTTTTTTGGTGTTTAAATAAAAATCTCAGTCTGTAGTGTCAAAAGGTGACTTGGAGCATCCTGTATCCGACCGAACAGGAAGGAGGCTTTTGAACAGTTCAAAGAAATTGATTTGGGAAGTGACAGTACTGTAAGTTTAGGAAACCTGATGAACTTGGTTTATATCCATACATCCCTCTCTATAATTGCCAGTAGAATTGTAATTCTGCAGACAACTTTTTGCCTATATTATGCTAACAGGAAGATTGCTGCTACTTTGCATAGAAAAGGCCAAAGCAGTTTTTAAAGCAGTGGTTCTTGGCCAATATATACTTTCATTACTAATATTTTATGATATTGCTTGTGGTTTTTAACTTTATGTATCATGTGAAGACCTTGAAACTCCCCTAATGGGGTGATACAATATTTTGTTTTACTTGTAGGTGGGAAGACGAAATTCTGGATAAACTAGATTTATGGTCATAATGTATGGATTTTGTCAATTCAAACAACCTGCTTAAGTTATTATGAGAAGAAACATTTAACTTAGGTACTGCAACATCAAAATATTAAACATTCAATAATGTTTATTAATAATAATACAATAATGTACAAAAGTTTTCTACAGGGTTGGTTATTTTTTTTGGTGAAAATCTCTGAATATCAGAGGTTGCTATAAAGAACAATCTAGGAAACCTATATTAAGAAGACTGAAAGTTAGCAAGCAAACAAATATTAGTAGAGTTAAGAGTGTATTTTAGGTCTTTCCTCTGAAGTTTAGTAATATTGAATTCTCTTCTGGGAAGTCACGCTCACTGTAAAAGGAGGAGAAGATAATTTTAGCATTACACCCTGGTGGATGGGCATTTGGTTTGAAAGTGTAAACCAGTTTTCTTACATGATTGAAAAAGTACTAAAACCAAACTCTGATTTGATTTAAACCAGCTGGTTCTCCCTGAAACAAAGCCTCTGTGGAAAATATGTTTAATTCATGTTTAATTCATTCCATCTCTCAATAAGTTTTAAGTATGGCAGCACAAGGCTTCCAATTTAATCTTAGCTTGTCTATAGTGTTTGCAAGCACCCAAAAAAGTCTTTTTGGTATATGTCATGGCATGTACTTTAAATCCCTAGGTTTAGGCAGTGGAAATTCTGGTGAACTGAGACTCAATCCCTATGTCATAACAGACATGATTTCAGCTTCCAGTTTCTGTAACCCAAATATATACAGTTTAGGGCCAAGTATCCAAAATAAATCCTCTGACCATCCAGTATGTATGGCACACAATCAGCCACCTGTGGAGGGGACTTTCTGCATGGATGGATGTCATGCTGTATTAGTTAGCCTTGAAGACCAGGAATTACTCTTTGAAGCAGAGCATTTAACACTGTAGAGGTGACCCAGAACATTTAGGCATTGGTGTATAAGATGATCCAGATTACCACTCCTAGATAAGTGTAAACATATTTTAAAGGATCTGAAGTTTTACCCTTGAAAAGCCTTACTGGAAACTTCACTCTAATTGACTTGCCTATATTTTAATATTTTTTTTACAGATAAGAGTTAAAACCATCTGTTAGTCCATCGGTCCATGTGAATGGCATTTCTTTTAAGCAATATTTCTAAAAAGGCTGGAACAACTTGTAAAGCAAGTTCAGTATGTACACAAAAAAGAAAAATGGCACAGATGGAAATGTAATTACTGCTCACCTGCTGTAAAACAACATCAAAAATATCACTACAAGCAACATTTGCATTTCATTTATCCCAAATTCAACAGTGAAATGAGCTATTCATACACATAAAAATAACCTCAAAGAAAATATTATCCAAAATAAACCCCACAAAAATGTCTCTTTAAACTAATTTCTGGGTTTTGTGTGATATTTGTATATATTTTAAAAATTCCCCATGATCAGAGATACTTTGCATTTTATTCTTCTGTATTTATTCTTTCTCTGTCTTCCCAGAAGATATCAATAAAATAAATTTGGATTAAGTTTTATCAAATAGTTGAACTTTACAGCTGGCTTACAGTTACAATGATTTTTACGTGACAATGATAAGAACCGGATATGTAGAAATATGACGAAGGCAACCAAACATACAGATAATGATATTTACTCACATTAAGTGTGTTCTTAACATTATATTCCGACTTGATGGCTTCCACATAGTATTTTGTGTTCAGCAAAAACTGAATCCAATTTATAATGTCAATTCTTTTATTTGAAGGCTCATCTTTGCAACTCTATCCACTTAAATTCAAAAAAAATAGGTGACTGTGGCAAGAAAACCTGAATTTAGGGAAACTGGACAGAGAATGCATGTGAAATGTGAAGTTCTATATAGTTTCATATGCTGGTTTTGACTGGGAAAAGTTAATTGCCTTCTCAGTGGCTGGTGTGGGGCTGTGTTTTAAATTTGTGCTGAACACAGGGTTGATAATACAGAGATGTTTCTGTTATTGCTGAGCAGGACTTACACAGAACCAAGGCCTTTTTTGCTTTCCCTACTGCCACGCTGGCAAGGGATGTGGGGGTGCATGGGAGGCTGAGAGGAGACACAGCTGGGACAGGTGACCCAAACTGACCAAAGGGACATGGGTCCAGACCGTATGGCATCATGCTCTGTATATAAAGTGGGGAGAAAAAAGAGGAAGCGATGGACATTTGGAGTGATGGCATTTGTCTTCCCAAGTCACCATTACACGTGACGGGGCCCTGCTCTCCTGGAGGCGGCTGAACCCCTGCCTGCCCATGGGAAGCAGTGAATTAATTCCTTGTTTTGCTTTGCTTGTGTGCATGGCTTTTGCTTTCCCTATTAAACTGTCTTTATCTTAACCCAGGAATTTTCTACCTCTTCCCCTCCTGATACTTTTCCTGATGCCACTGGCAGGGGACTGAGCAAGCGGCTGGGTGGGGCTTGGTTTTTCTCTGGGTTTAAACCAAAACACCTCATGAACTAGGAAATATATAGGTAATAGACAGATTATGGAATGGGTATGGCTTCTCACTTAAAAAAGCTTAAGCCTAAAAAATTTTAATGTGTTCAAAACTATTTCTAGAGAACTCAAAAATGAGAAATGTCATCAATAAGAGTTAACAAAAATGTGTCAGTTTTTATTTCATCTATTTTCCGTGGGAGTTTTGTGGTGGTTTTTGTTACTGAAGGTGAAGCAGAGATATTTTTATGTAAATATTAAAAGTTTCCTAAATTTCCAGGTCATTAGGGAAAATATTGTTATTGCAGCTGCCAAACATGTAGTCAGATCTCAGTTTTAAATAAGGAATGTAGGGAGAAACTTCAGAATATGCCTTTGGTTGACTGTAAGAATTCAAATAGAGTGCTTAAGAAGAACCTTTTTGAGCACTTTTTGGAGTATCAGTAGATCTTTCGAGAAAACTTTTTGGACTAAAAAATACCCAGTATGTACACATGATGTATTATTGCATAGGTTCTAGAATCTAGCAGTGTGACTTCAATGAAATGTCACATTCTTGCTTTTTTCACTTTGTTGGGTTTTTTTTACCAGTAAAATTTGGGGGGGCAGCAGGATATTGGGATATAGGTACATATGTACAAACCCACACCACCCTCTATCTTTGATCTATCAATCAACCTATCTATCCATCTATATATCTGTCTAAACACCTGCATAGTCACATGTTATACCTTTGTTTAGTTATGTAATGTATCTTGATAGATCACAAAAGTTAACGAGAAAAGTCTTCAGAGGCCTATAGCACTAAGTCCACCATGTTTTTTAATCAGATATCAAACATGCCTCATTTAGTTACTAACAAATTGTTTTGTGCATGATTAATCTTGCAAAAGTTGCAGAAAGAAAATTTGCACTTATTTGAGCTTCAAAACTCTTCTTTCTCCTATTATATCTGTTATATTTGTCATCTACATTTTGGACTCATTTTGAATGTAATATGTTATTCTTTTCTGGATTTATAAATGTGAGATTGTGTTGATACTGAAAGACTAGTAAACAAAGAAAGTTGGTGAAAATGGGAGAGGTCATTGGCAGCATTAGTTTTCCTAGATGTTAGAAGTGTGAATAAATTAGATGTGCCTTAAAGTCTACGTTTGCCTTAGTATTGCATTATAATCTATAGAACAGTATTTCACTGCGGCATGAATTAAAATATAATTATTGTATCTGTAAATGAAATTTGAAAGTAAACAGGTATTATTTTAAAACATATTTAGTGCTTAATTAAACTTTTTTCCCGTTTACCTAGAATACAATCTGTATACATTAATGCATTAATATTTCTTAAAATGCAATTATGCTGAGAAGGGAACACCTGCATCAGTACTAGCTAAGATGTATCTACAATGCAAAATAAATTTTTAAATGAAGCTTCATGCAAATAAATTTACAAAAATATGCAGACATTATTATCATTTTTCCACTTGAACTTTTCATTTAAAACAGCAGAGAAAAAAAACCATCTGCATGGTTTTCTTAATTCGGCTAATGAAACTAATCACGTGCACAAAGTCTTTAAAAGTTTAGGCATAAGTCTAAGTCTAAGTCAGATATTAAAATAAGAAATGCAAACAATATATCAAAAAATGCAAAATTTAGTGTATGCCTTCAAGACTGCAATTATTTTTCCTAGTAATGACTGCTGGAAAACTTTAGTGTTTCAATATATTCAGCATAAAGGAAGAGCACTCATTCTTAAATGACTGTAAACCACTTCACACCATGCATTCATGAATCCTCACAGTGTCATTTCTGAGCACATACTCCAACACTTATTTTACATCTATTTCTACATGAAACAAAATGTGGTTTAAAACACGTTACACAAATCACATTAAGTGTGATAGATAGTATTTAATTTTAGATATTACACAGTCAGTGTGGATATCTCACCTCTAACTCATGGCTCCCTCAACCTTGTGTAAAGAAATAGATGCTGATTAAGGTGTTATTCATATAACTAAATATTGATGTTAGATGGAATAATTTCCATTCACAAGTTCTACATTTTCCACTTACCTGTAAAGGAAGTTTATGTTTAGATGTAGGTATCTATACTTCAAATGTCTAAAGTAAGATAATATAAAGCTTATGCTATATGTCAGAATGCAAGAATGGATTCCAGGGAAAACTGACTCCTCCTCTAACCCGATTTTTTTCTGTTTTTTTCATTCATTCTTTGGGATACTAATTGAAATTTAAGACCATTCTTTAAATGCTCTCTAAATTGAACTCTTCTGAAATAATAGGGGATTTTATGTGGTTTTGGGGGTTGTTTGCATTCTCTCTTCTCTCTCAATGGGGAAGTTGTTTTGTTTTTTTAACTTAAAGACTATGTCCCTAGAAGCCCATATTTTCAGGCCAAAGACACCATTATGATAAGGTGATCTGTCTGGTTGTATAGTATGTGTAGTAAATGCCATCAGAATTTATTGTGTCAGCTGATGACCTTATGTCATATCTTGATTCAGATACTTCCAAGACTCCAGAATTCATGATATACATAACGGTTAACCACAGTATTAAAATAATGTGTTCTGCACGACATATTTTTAGCACATCACAATTGATCATGGTTAGGATTATGCTAATCAATAATAGCTGCTGTCTTTAGCATTACAGAAGTTTGTATTATCTAACTGTATCAGCCATAATCATCAAAGGCAGGGCTCTGTTGAATGCTTAGTCCACTGATAAAAAGTGGACCAGAATTTTTAAGCAAAATTATGTTGTTCAAATAACAACCTGAGTAAGTCTTGGTTTTACCACTTGTTATTTCTAGAAAAGCAGTTATTAAATGAAAAAACTGGTATATTATAAAAGAACATGTAATTTTTCGCATATGAGCTTTCCTCTCTGAAGTCCAAGCAAACAAACAAACCCAGAAATTAACAAACTAAAAGCATTTTTTAACTTTCAATCTTCGTGAATACATGGTACCATGTGTATCAGCAGAAAATATCAAATCCCTTATGGGTGTAAAAAAAAATATTGCTGCTGAAAGCATGATTGCTTTTCAGATTTGTTAAACAGTCAAATAGTAACTTAAACGCTTTGCTTAAAATATCATATGAAATCAGTCTAGTAACCTGGCTCAGAACACACTAAATATGTCCAAAAAAGTGAATTTAATGTTTGCTGCTGAATGCTAAACTACACTGCCATGAGTCACATCTCTTAAATGCAGGAGTGCTGATGTTTCTGTGAGTGAAGTTTAGGAAGCATAAGCTGGTTCTCTGAAAGATGAGAACTTAAAGTTTACACTGTGTGAGAAATAGATGTACTTAAATTCTGAGTCTTTCACAATGTATTTCTAAACTGGCAAAACTCCTCTCTGTTGTCTGCACTCAGCTAATTGAGAGGCTTAATATAAAACGTATATGTCTTCAGAATATTAACAGCACAAAGACATAGAAGGCTGAAAATTTCCTTGAGAGGCACTTCAAAAACAAAAGTTATTTTGGAAAAAAAAAAATTCAACTAAAAACCCAAACCCAAATCAACAAAACAGTAACAAAAAAAGATAATTTCTAAATTTAAGCTAAAATCATCTCTATTGCAACTCCCTTAATTTTTTTCTTGTAGGCAAGTGATCTGCATTGCAAAGGGAAATATCACGAGGACGGCTAATAGTATTGCTTAAAAATTGGTGTATCAAAACTAAGATACAGTCCAGTAGCTGGTACAATGAATAAAAAAATTTAGTTTTATATGTTGTTCAGCTTTCCAGAAGTTCAGATGTAGCCACTGCTACTTCACAGCATTTTACGCTCTCCTATAAAAGACTATAAGTATGGTGGCATTTTATTTTTGCCTTAACAAACCTTGTTTTTCTGAAAATTCCTAATGAATAAAAGATAAAAATGTAAAGAAATTGACTTCAGTCAATCTTCATGTATTATTCAGTAGTTTTCTATGTGTGTGCAGTATCTAGATACTCTTTAATTAGCTACCTTGGGCAGAGAAGACCTAGATTAGAATCTTGAAAATAATAGGTTTCAGAGCACAATTAAATGTAAATATGGGATTAGGTTTCCTAGTGCAAGGTGACAAACACCTGGCATCATTTCAGTTATAGTTCTACATATTATTTAGTTGTGAGATGGAAAATAGTGAATAATCCAGAGCTGACCTAAATTCTTTAAACTGAGTTTTTATTCTCTACCTCTTTGGGAAGGAAATACCCCGCAGCAATGAAGCTTCTCTCCACAAATAAAAACACCTCTCCAACAATAAAACTCTTTTTTATCTGAGTTACTAATGGGAAAAAAAAAGGAGAAAAATCCTCAATTGACATCCAGTTATGTCTGAGTCAAAGATTTATCCTCTGCAACGGACCAAGGAGTATTTTATTGCACACAACACAATGAAAATGTCCAAGTTCCAAACTGTCAACGAAAACTCCAGTCTCTAAGCCGTATTCTGACTTTCTTTCTTTCTTTCTTTCTTTCTTTCTTTCTTTTTCTTTCTTTCTTTCTTTCTTTCTTTCTTTCTTTCTTTCTTTCTTTCTTTCTTTCTTTCTTTCTTTCTTATATCTACTATAAAAAAGTAATATTTTTAATGTTACTTTTTTCCTAGATGATGGAAATTTCATTAATAAAAAGTGACTACTTTCCTGATTGCCCTTCATATAGAGGCAGAGATTGACAGAGATAGTGGAGATAGAGAGATATGGATAAATGGGACACACATGGAGTACAGCTGGCCGGAATGCAAACTGGTGATGATGGCTGATTGTCTTCAAATGTTCACAGCTGCTCTCCACACCAGCTGAGAATTATCACAGTTATTTGTGTATTATTATTAATCTGTACCTGTATCTTTTTGACAAAACATACACCTATATGTACGCACTGATGGTTTAGACTGACGCTTCAACTTGAACCCTATATTTTTAGCAATGAAATCAGGTTTAAGTAATATCTATATGGTTCATTGCATTTCAAAGTGATATACCTGAAAAGTGAAAAGGTAGTATTAACTCCCATTCAAGAGGCATATACAAAGTCATGTTTAAGTAGCCTTACCAATTTTCCATGCTATATTTTGCTTCCACTTATGTTTTGGAAGTTCTTGGGCTTTTTGTTACTCCTAATTTCCCGTCAAAGTATGATATTTAAAGATACACTTTTTTTTTTTTTCTGCTACAAAAAATTTTATTGTTTCTCATAGAAAAAAATTTTAATATTTCATTCTCCATATGACTAATAGTTCTGATATCAGTCTAGGAGATGCTTCATTACATTTGTGAAGTGTCTAACTATAATTTAACAGCTTCCTAGCAAGTATTCCAATGTAATTCTGAACCACGATGATTATAGGTTGAAATGAATACTTTAAGACTGAGGATAACATATGTTTTAGGAGAAAAAACTGTAATGTTGATATTTATTTCTATAAACTTTTCGTGCATGATTTCTCAAATGGCTAAAAATAATGTTATAATTACCATAAAATGAGAGGGTAGAAAAAATGTAATAACATTAAGCATTTAAGTGCTACATGGCAAAGTTGTAGGTATTGTGTAATTCACAAATAAAAACAAGTGTTACACCAGCAAAGTGTATACATAATTTCAGCGTATTGGCCAACATCTGTGAAACTAACCAATTCAAGGACAAATGTATGGATAATAAATTGTTTTCTGGCTACTTTAATCACTCATAATATTGCAAGAGGAAAGCATTTCCTTTCTATTCGCCTAGCAGAATTGGTATGAATCATGAAGGTAAATGAAGATTTAAATGGAAAAAACCCAAACTCAAACAAAATCCCCACAGTTTTCTTTCATAAATGTACACCTGAGGGAAAAAAGCTAAGACCATAAAACCAGGCAAACATCATGTGAATTATCTGTGACTAATAGTGAGATGGTGCTAAAGGCAAATACAGGATGCCAGTATTTTCTATGCATTGAAAAAATGAGCAAAGTATAGATATGGCTATATTTTTTGTTTGTTTATATACATGTCAGGATCTGCACTTGTAGTTCCTAAATCAGGCTGATAATTATTATCTTTGTAAGAATCCTGTAAGCAGAATTCTCCAATTTCAGATAGCTGGAGTAACAGTTGAGAGAGAGGTAAACAGGAGTCTGTGATATGGCCTTCTGTGTATGTCTGTGTGAGTTTGTTTCTCTGAAAACCGTTAATAAGAGGAGAAGAAAAAGAGCACTCCAGAAATTCTAATTCCAGTATTGCTAATTACCTTTTCATTGTTTTACAGAGGTTAAAGTGAACAAATAAATGTGAATCTCTACAAAATGGATGCTTACATTTGAATTAGTGGCTCTACAATTCTTTACAGTCTCTGTAGAGAAAAAGCCATTTCTAAACAAGATAAAACGAACTGTCCTGAAAGACCTTTTTTTCTCAATTGTACAAGTACTAAGGACGTCTAGCTCAGATATAGATAGTTATCTTCTGTCCAGTTTTAGGTGAGGTGAAAACCACTTTTAATTTTCTCTGGTATTTCAAAAAAATGAAAAAAATATAGGACTAAAAAGATCACTGCTATCACCTAGTCTGATTTCTTTGACAAGTCCTGAAGTCTTGTTCCTAATTCAACTCTATAAAGGAACCTGAATTTGGGAATATGTTTTGGGAAGAACCAAAAGTAATTCAGAATACACAGGAAACTATTACTTTGAAAATGCAGCAAGAAGGCAGATCTGATGTGTTATTTACTTCTTCCTACTGGAGTACTCTAAATCCCTCATTTATTGAAAGACACAAAAAACCCCATTATCTGAAAATATATTTCAGTTTAAAAAAACAAGTTTTAAGAGAACATTTCAATTTAAATTTTTTATATAATCATCTAATTAAGGACCTAAATAGCTACAGCCCTTTCAGAATACATTTGTTACCTTTCACCTATCAAAAAACTAGAAAAACTGAAACCACCTGTTCAACATATCTAGAGTTTTCCTGTTTGATAATCTGTATTTCCACCATGGAAAACATAAAAAATCTATTTCTTTTTTGTATTTTTAATAGCATATTTTTAATACTTTCAATCAGAAAAGTTCTGCATAGTCATTCGTATGTTGCATTTTACCCTCAAATAGTCAGAGTATCGGATTAAATTCTATCATATGATTTATAAATATACACCATTACTAGGGAACCCTAAGAAAAAATGGTATGTATTTACTGCATTCTCTGTGTAGAGTGTGTAGAAAACAGACAGAATATTTTAAGTATAATCTTCATTTACCACTTTTACTGTTTCTAGTAAGCATAACATTTCCACACCATGTTTTGTTCTCAATTTATGTCTTTAATTATATATTTTCTTTAGCTTAATTAAGTAACACTTATTATCCTTTAGTAGACATTCTGCTTTTCACTTTCATAAGTAATAAATTTTTTTCTTTAAATTATTGAGAAAAAATGTACAGAAAATAGTGAAATAGTGTATCATCTCACCCTCCTTCTCACAAATTTAAAAAAAAAAAATAAGAAAAGAAGAAGAAATAAATTTCATCTTTCCTGCCAGCAGGGAATAGCATAAGAGATTCTCTATTGTCAGTATGCAGAAAATAGTGAAAAGCCTGCTCATTTCTCTAATTCAAATTCACTACAATTATCCTACTAAAGAACATGGTGTAATTTATTGTGGAATATTAAACAGAATGGGAGTTTCATGGGATGTAAATAAAACTCTGATACTGGTAATTTGCCTAGAGAAATGAATGCTATTAGCAATATATGTCATTTTTTATGTACATTTTTTTATGTCTTGCCTTGTTGACAAGAATCAACAATCTACTTGTCCCCTTTTGAATATGTATTTAGTATCTGAGATCCTGTAAACCAGCAGTGCAAGATATTGTAATAATGTGCAATGAACTGTATAACAGTGTCATTTTAATTTATTGCTGAGGTTTTGTCTTTAAAAATCTGTTTTGAAACAAATGAGTATAATCTTCTCCTGAAAAGCATTCATCTCTAATCAAAACACAAAGAAAATTAAGTGCTCTCAGGGAGCCCATTTTATTCTTTGTTTTTTTTTTTTACCCCAGACTAATTTCAGCAAATCAGGGCACCACAAAGAAAAGGACAGTTTTCAGGAGCCATAGAAATTTAAGGCAACAGCAAGATTTTGCATACAGAATAGGTAACTACTCCTATTTCATGTGCCAAAATTGAAAAAAAACATAAATAAATTAATTCATAAATAATATAATTGGAGGGGGNNNATAAATAATATAATTGGGGAGGGGGGGGGGTGGGGCGGGAGGGGGAGACCACCACACCAAAACCAAACCTGGTTCTGAATGATCTGGGTATCTCAGAAGCGAAACTAATTTAACAACTGGGACCATGGGTGTAGGTTCATGATGGATTTAATATGATGTATGACGTGTTTAATGTACTCCTGAGAAGAAATTCAGTGCAAAGCATGCACAAATCTATAGCTGCTTCTCCCCTGTCTAGCTGAGATATCCTGCCTTCTGTTTTTAGCCACCCTTTCAGCCGCAACTCCACACTCACTTCAAAGCATTTATTGTCTTCAGAGCACTCAATCCCATACTGGCTGCTCTTCTGGGGGCCATACGGTCCTCACTATCACGACAACTGAAACTGAAAGGCCCTGAAAAGATTAGAAAAATAACAACAATGAAGCCATAGGATCTACATGCTGGACCCAGAGGAAACCCATGACGTAGAAGGCTGTGAATGCAACCTGCCTGTCCTAGGAGGCCCCACGCTAAAGCCATGCAAACGTAAGACACTACAGATCACTTGGCTTAATGTTAAAGATAATTTCCTTGGATCAATGTTTCAGGAGCATAGATGAGCTTTTCAGTTCCCTCTGTAGGCTGCCCTTAACCTCTTTGAGGTTTTCTGGAAATGACACCAGTCACCTCTGCTAAGAAGTTCCATGCTTTTGAAAAATTGGCTCTGAAAAGACCTGCATCATTCAAAGCACATAATCTTACAAACTGCTGCTCCAGGTGGCAGCATCTTATGAAACTAAGGGCTTCCAGTGGACACTAGTTTCTCCCTTACAATTACTACTTAGCCACTCCTGCTCCTAAAAAAGAAGAAAACAAAACAGAATTAAAACCAGTTCTTCATCATGTGGGGCTTTTGTAAGTAAGACAGTTTAAGAACTGAATAGTTTATTAATTTTGGTAGATTGACTAATAATTAAATCACGTTTCAAGCACTTTAAAAATAGAATTCATGCTTATTGGAAGTAATTTGTTTCTTAATTACTAAGTGTCTCTGTCTTCATTTTTTTGGTATGTTTTAATGCAATTTCAGTAACACATTAAACTTTTCCAGATGTCCCTTCTATGTAAAATGAGGTTTGTTCAATATGAAAAAGCTGAGAAGTATGTCAAGCTTTGTAAACCAGTGTTAGCTACCAGAGAAAAAGTCAACACTTTTTCCTCTTTTGAATTTATTTTTTTTTTGTGAGAATTTCTTCTGTGATAAACTCAAACAGAAACCATTTGCTCGCAGAGTCTCAGTCCAAAGTGCACATTAGAACATAAACCTNGGAAAAACATTCATCTCTAATCAAAACACAAAGAAAATTAAGTGCTCTCAGGGAGCCCATTTTATTCTTTGTTTTTTTTTTTTACCCCAGACTAATTTCAGCAAATCAGGGCACC
The DNA here is from genome assembly GCA_013397055.1 of Pachycephala philippinensis. Taxonomy (NCBI): domain Eukaryota; kingdom Metazoa; phylum Chordata; class Aves; order Passeriformes; genus Pachycephala; species Pachycephala philippinensis. Next base: position 392,387 of record VWZT01000763.1, read on the forward strand.
ACAAAGAAAAGGACAGTTTTCAGGAGCCATAGAAATTTAAGGCAACAGCAAGATTTTGCATACAGAATAGGTAACTACTCCTATTTCATGTGCCAAAATTGAAAAAAAACATAAATAAATTAACTCATAAATAATATAATTGGGGAGGGG
>VWZT01000763.1:393071-440461 GCA_013397055.1 Pachycephala philippinensis
CATGCTTTTGAAAAATTGGCTCTGAAAAGACCTGCATCATTCAAAGCACATAATCTTACAAACTGCTGCTCCAGGTGGCAGCATCTTATGAAACTAAGGGCTTCCAGTGGACACTAGTTTCTCCCTTACAATTACTACTTAGCCACTCCTGCTCCTAAAAAAGAAGAAAACAAAACAGAATTAAAACCAGTTCTTCATCATGTGGGGCTTTTGTAAGTAAGACAGTTTAAGAACTGAATAGTTTATTAATTTTGGTAGATTGACTAATAATTAAATCACGTTTCAAGCACTTTAAAAATAGAATTCATGCTTATTGGAAGTAATTTGTTTCTTAATTACTAAGTGTCTCTGTCTTCATTTTTTTGGTATGTTTTAATGCAATTTCAGTAACACATTAAACTTTTCCAGATGTCCCTTCTATGTAAAATGAGGTTTGTTCAATATGAAAAAGCTGAGAAGTATGTCAAGCTTTGTAAACCAGTGTTAGCTACCAGAGAAAAAGTCAACACTTTTTCCTCTTTTGAATTTATTTTTTTTTTGTGAGAATTTCTTCTGTGATAAACTCAAACAGAAACCATTTGCTCGCAGAGTCTCAGTCCAAAGTGCACATTAGAACATAAACCTGAGTGAAAATGTCAAAACCCTCTGACCTTGTATTTAGTTCAATCAAACACAAAATGTAATTAAAAAGAATATTGAAATCAAGGCCCAGATTCTCAGCTAGTGAAAACCTGTGACAATCAATTTTCTCAAATGAGTAGTTCTATGTAAAAATCTATATTGAAACTTAGGATCATTTGCATTAAGTGGGAAAAATAGTGCAACTGATAGTGCATAGGACCTCACTACAATTTGTAAGTTGACCTTGGGACAACCTGAATGTTTTCCTGATTGGATATTGTTTCATAGGCATGGGCTTAAAATAAAACATTGATAAAGTGCATTAGACTAATGTCATGTTTCTGCTGGAAAATGTGAAGGGCTACTTGATAATCAATATGTTGTTTAACCAGCAATCTGGGCAAAGATTTCAGAAAGAGTGAAATATGCTTGGATTGTCCCTTTTAGAAGAGAAACCTGGCAACTGCATCCTGAACCAGCTGGAGTTTATGCAGCATCCTATTGGGCAAGCAGCCAAGAGGGAATTGCAAGAATCTAATTTTGAAATAACAAAAGCGTGAATGACCATTTCAAGGTCTGACTGTGAAAGACATTCCAGCAACACAGCAGTTCTTTAAGTAACAGGATGATAGCATGCCCTGGAGTTCGTATGTTTTTTTAAAGATAGGGGAATGAAAGTATCTGAAAGTTTCCTGACTCTTTACTGCTGTAGGAAAAGGTGTAGTTTTGTTAAAGTAAATAAGAGATTAAAAGTAATCTGAAGACGCCTATGCCTAATATTTCTAAAGATGTCTATGCCTAATATTTACTTACCAGACTGACAAAATTATAATGATGATAAAACCAAAATTGTTTGTGTTCCCAGTGTTTTATCCATATCAACACTTATTATGGTACAGCAGATTCCAAACCGTCAATTGTCAAAACTGTATTGGTTTTCATAGTGTTAGGCTAGCCAAATAACTAGATGAAAATTGTAATGTACAATTGCATTATATTGCATTCAATATGTAAAATTTAGGTGAAAAAAACCCAAACTGATGTACACATCTTTTTGCTAATTTAGAAATAATTTACAGACCAATATAAATGCAATTATTACAACTATAAAAACTTCTGTTAGACAGTACAAATAAATATTTCAAAGTTAGAACATGGCAGTTAGGTGCTATGTGTCCATTTTGTTATTCAGTTCATAGCCATGATATTTTTTAAAAGCAGATTTGAGCTATTTGTCAGTTGTTTGTAAGCTTTAATGTCTTTAAGTACAGTCTCAAGTGATTCCCTCAGACACTGTAGGGCCTCTCAAATAGTCCAGTATGCTACTTTTTAAGCAATTAAACTGAAACATTAATACATTCATGTTCACAAATGTAACAGTGATGCATATAAATTGTCCACCCACGTTACGCATCTTTAAAAGGATCTCAGTAGACGGCTGAGACCAATTGTACTGTGAGGTATGAAACAGCAGGAAATTCTCTGAATTAGAGGAGATTGCTTTTCAGTGCACCCTCCTTATAGTCTCCTTCGGTTGAAGATTTCTAAATACTTCAAACAGCACTCCTTTTTGCATATGATACAATAAGTTTTTGCCATATCATATGACAAGCTCCCTTTTTCAAGAGAGTTTGGTTGAGAATATGATTGATTGTTCCAGCTCCTTTTAACATGGGTTGTTCCACGATTCTAAGATCTTTCTCCATTTTTTGTACTAAAAGTTGTCTGAAGATAAATTAATTAATCTTTTTTCGTAAATATACTTTTTTAAAATTTATATATTGTGCAGCTAAATAAACAACAGACTTTCAGAATGTCTTTTCTCAGGAGGATATTTAAATCTAAATTTTAAGTAAACTTAAAATAGAAGTAGGTAAAAATATTGTTTACATACTAAAGAACTTCATATAAAGTATACTGAGGTCTATGTGATTTTTTTAAGGGGAGGTATTTGTTTGTTTGTTTGTTTTTTTGTTGTTTTCTGGTCAAGGCATTGCTTCTTAAGTGGATGCCCTTTCAGGTAACATTCTACCTATAATTTTTTTTCTCTGTTTCTGCAGAATTCTATGCATCTTCTTGTCTGTGCAATAAGGTGTGTTATAACACTCTGACTAATTCCTTTAGTCTATCTGTATTAGAATGGAAAAAGAATAAGGGGAATAATTTGACTCACTCTCTGAAAATAATTTCAATGCAAGGATTTATGCTACCTAACGAACATTAGTGTGAAAGACAAAGCTTTTAGAAAACTTTGAAGACCTAAAATATAAAGCTAAAGGGAATCTTGTAGGTCACATGTAATTAAAGCTTATTTAGCAATTATACTCTGTTCAGTCTGTGGAAGGCATGTCTGTGCTGTGGAAGAATATACATAGTTTTTGTTGGAACATCCAGGTCTGTTTGAGTGTCTGCTCTCTCTGGTTGCTCAGGCACAAGCATTTTCTAATAATGTGCCCATGTCTCTGCCCAATGGTTTAAATCTTCTTTCCGTTTAAATCTTTATTCTGTAAAGTCCATGGGGTAATCATCAAATGAACAAACATCCACAACATTTCTTCCTAAAGTGGTGTGATGTTATCTGCCACAAGGCAGTGAGGGAGTGGCAGCTATTTGTGCTATGCTGTCTTGCTCCTATATAGGTATGCAGCTTTGTAAAAAAAAATCTGCAAAATTATTATATAAAGTCACTGAGCTTTTGGGGAAACTTGAAACGGCTCTAAATATTTGAGATACTCTCCTTAGCTTGTTAAAAAGTAACCTAGTAATTTCCCATTCATATGCACTCTCTAGGCAAAGTGGATAGGTTCTTGCTTGAATGTAGTGAGCTGCAGAGATATGTTAAATTACACATTTTTTAAGGGAGAATCTTCTTGGCTGAGCTTGGAATTGAAAGCAACAAAAGAAAATAAGTAGGAGAGAAATTAAAACTGTTATTCCTTCCCAAAAAACGGTAAGAAAAGATTAAACTAGCACTTGTGATGAACAAAGCCTTCCAAATTGACTCTCGTATGGGTCACTGATACTTGAGAATAAATGCAGCGAGACTCTTTTCTTTAAGACTATCCACAGATTCAAGAGTCCCAGCAAAGAAAAGAATTAATATATCATAGGAAGTTGTAAACATGATGTGGGAAATACCTTCCCACAAAAATGAAATATGTACTTCCTTTTATCTTTTACCATGAAATTGTGGCTTAGAGTTTTGCTCCTAACAAAGAGATTATCAGGGTACCTTATCTGCCATAGAGGTGAAGTCTTTGTTGAAGCACAGTGATGGCCAGCTGGGTCAAGTCATAATAACTCAAAATTCCAGAGGTGAAGGATTTTTTTGTTTAGACCATTCAAGTAGAATAGGATGTCTTAGGACAAAGAAGCAAAAGACAAAAAGACAAAGACACCTTGAGGTGGTCATCGTCAATCTGTTTTAAAATGATGGGGCTGCTTGCCAAAATTTTTCACAGTGCTTATTCCATGTTGCATACATACAGTAAAAAAGTATATAAAACAAATTAAAATAAATAAATATATAAGAAGCTCTAAAGAAATCTATAAATCATCCTCTCTTTTCTTTTTGTACCTACTGCAATATCTTTCCAATGAAACAACAGGTCCTAACTTTACTCATAGGTAACTTTAATCAGTCTGCCAATCAAATTACTTTTTTTTTTAAGAGAAAACTTCAACAAACAGATGGGCTTTGCAGCAAGTCTTCAAGGTCACCAAATACTGGCTGTAGTGAAATTAGAAGTAAGATCCATCATGAAGGACATCTTTTTTCGAGTGGGAAACAGCTTTCATACAAGTGATCCTGAATGTCATGGTAACACAAGAAGAAAACTAGTTCTGAGAAAGACAACTGTTCTTGTAAAGTGGGAGTTGATTCTATAGCTGTCACTCACACCTGCACAGATTGTGCCCTGTGAACTGCGGGATTTCAGTGGTCTCTCAAAGAATGATATCAAAGAAGAACTAAAGGGAAAGAAATTAAGCAAGATGTTCTTTGACTAACAAAAGCCACAGCATTTGAGATATGGCAGTAGGTTTTCAGGTAAAATCTATCTGAAATATCCATACAGTGGCAGGGGACATATATCCAGCTGTTTCATCTGCTAAGAAGGTTGAGGCTGTTCCAGTTTGGTTTTTAGGAACAAGTCCAGAGACAAGGCAGTCTGGGATCAATTCTTTGGACTATTACTGCATGAAGATTGCTAGCACTAAGATAAATGTAAAATTTCTTCACTACAGTTATTCAAATAGCTTTAGAAAAGCCCATTTTCAAAAACTGTAACCACTTCTATCTCTGTATAGATGATATATATTTGATTTTTGGAGCATCGGTGGGTACTCTTTTGCAACAAACTGAATATTTCAGAGATGTGGGGTGAAATTTGTGCTCTGCAGCTGCAGGGCTTGATCAAACCTGAGCAGAGACCATATCAACACATTAGTAAATTACTCAATGTAATATAGGTGTATATGTGGTTTTTTCCAAATCACTTACTAATTTTTCCCTCCTACCCATCTAGAAAAGAAATCAAGCTAAATTTCAGGAGTAGCAAGTGTTGAAGAAAAGAAATATATATGTGCATACATCTACATCTACACCTAGATCTACGTCTACATTCTCCATCTGCATCTGCATCTACATAAAATATTCCCAGCATCATTTAATTGTTGCAATACTAAGAAGCACTTGGAGCACGTAGAAACTGAAATTTTTTTAAAAACATATCCGTGAATACTAACTGGTAAAATGCATTAATCGAAGACACTGAATGAAGAAAGATAATTAAAGACTGATTTTGTGATCTGGCCTGAAAATATCTGTTGTTTTGGTGAACATTTTTTTCTTGAACCATAATGCTACAAATTATCCCAGACAAAGAAGTGTGCTTTGGAGAAAGAAAAGGAAGAATACCTAAAGGAGATTTACACAATTGGCCTCAGAATAATTTAGGATGGATCAATAACATTTTGCAAAATTCTATATGCTAAATACATATTTTACACATGACAATGCTAAATAAGGATGAAGGAAAATAGCATTTGTGGTGAAAGCATGTAATGAAACTATAAAGCTATGGAAACCCCATATTTCCCTGAAAATGGACAGTTTGTCTCTTTCTGCGTCAACTTTCTACCTGTGTGTAATGTATACCTAAAATGGACAGCAGCTGTCTATGGTATCTTGGAAAACGATTTAACTGGTCAATACTGCATGAAGAAAACCAAGTTGCAGCCAAAATTTTAGCAACAATTTTGGAATCATATAAGATCCATTTTAGCATAACAACTATACAATTTCCTCCAACTTTAAACACAGGATTATTCTGTTGATTTTGATGGAAAGAACACGCTTCAAGATAAGCACATACCAAAAAATGCTGATGAACAAAGGATAAGCTTGCCTTAATCTTTATCATTAGTTTTGGCCCCCTCATAGAGAGTTGTCCAAAGTATTTCTACACGTCTGCTGCAATCTATCTATTATTCCTGGTGAAAAGAAAGGGCAATGTATTTGAGTCTTCACTGTTGTTTTGCTTTGTGTGCTGGTGCTACATTCAATAGCAGAGAAACTTTCAATTACAGCTGTTCCCAGTGTGATCAGTGCTTCTTTTCCTTTTCAAGAAGCTCCAAAACACTGGGAGAAGACCCTCAGCAGGTGAAAAACGTCATACTTCAGTTACTTCAGCAAAGAAATGACAGTTTACGCCACCTGAGGATCTGTTCTATGGCCCATTTTCTTTCTGTGTTCTCATCTTTAGATTTCACATTGGCTTCAGTGCAGAGATTGCAGCTGTATTGTTCTCAACATGGCAGCATTGGCTGGGGAGACGAACATGCATCCTGAGACTTCTGGTGTTTATTGTTGATGTTTTCCTACTGAGCAGTACAAGACATTCTGTATGAAAGCACAAATTTACCCTCTGTACCTTTATAATACAGACTCCTTAGGAACTGTGTATTTATACACCAAAATGATAGCGATGTGATCTTTGTTAAGTTTTTCACACACAAATGAAAGAAGTAAAAATTAAGGGCAAGGTACATAAAAGAAGACTGCCATTTATTATGAATTAGAATTTAATAATTTTTACACTCCTGGTTAAGCTCCACAAAAAGCTCATGCCTATACGAAGTTGAAGACCAACGCTTTCTTTTTTAAGGTTTTTCTTATTAACAACAAAAAAGTTATAACTTTCTGTATTATTGTTTATAAGACTAGGTTAGAAGGGTTTCCTGTTCTTTCAGTAGCTCACATTTATAAAGAATGATGTTTACTTGTTGAACAGACATAAAAATAACAACAAAAATTCAAAGGGAAATCAGGTTGATAGAAGATATTATGTGAGATCATTTGTTTATTGCTCATGATTCTTTAGACTCTTGAAAGTTCAGTTTGTATTCCCTTAAGTTAAACTAGAAATGAGGTAGAAAGGAGTGGGCTCTTGGAAATTGAAAACAAGAGTTCATGGAATTAGTTTGTTCAAATATGGCTAAAAATAAAGTGCATAAAAGTTGGCATTTTGGGCCAGAGAGTTGAGCATAATAATTAATACTGTTTCTGAAGACACAGGGGCATAAACGGATGAGGTTTGGTTTGTGGTTTGTGGTTTGGTTTCGGATTTATATATTTGAAAAACAACACTGAAAAGGATGGCCACTGTGGCATGTATGTTCTGGTCTGTACAATAACAGTCCATAAGAAAGGCCCAATTCTCACAATATAGTGAAGCCAGCAAATGTTATTGAATATTCTTCTATATGACTAATATTAAATTAACTTTAAAAAATATATAGTGGAATGGAATTCATTATCAGGGTCTAGGTTAATCCCATACAACTTTATATGTCAATGTACAGTATGTAAATTTAGGAAAATTTTTATGTTATATTTCTTAGCAGTAAATGGAGAGGGTTTAATACCTTCAGAAGGTATTTCAAGTTTTATACTGGCAAAGCTTATGAAAGTTCCTGTCTCTCCACAGATTGCAAAAGACTTGAATGGTTAGTGATCCTTTTCTTGGTTTATGTTTGAATTTAGGAATTTTTTTTTCTTTTTTTTTTCTTTTTTTTTTTTTTGAGAAGCAGCAGATATNAGGCACTTTAAACTTAGTCAGGAAATATAGATGTAAACAAGAGGTAGGACAGGGAAAATATTGTCCGATGATCACGGTCAAAGTAATTTTGTTTTCTTTAGTTCTGGGGGGTTTGTTTTGTTTTTACTGTTGTTTTTTTACAATAAAATATTTTCTATAGAAAACATTTAATTATTTATCAGTGGAAAAAATGCATTGGAAAACTCATAAATATTCATCTCTCCCCCTTCTTTTTTTTTTTTTTTGCATTAGATGGCTCCACAATGTTTTAGACCTTTCTTGCAGTGTTTGCTTTTGTTATACTAATTTTGTTTTTTAAAACTACAATAATGTAAATCAGTCTTATATTAAAACTAATTTAAAGTGATATAATGATATTAAAGACATTAATAGAGCCTTTTGTTTTCCAAATAGCAGTATTGAAATTCAGTCATACTGAAGTAGGTGATAGCCTATCTTTATACGTTAATTACTTTAATAAAGATTACTGTAGACTTCTTACAGTTGTACAAACTAAATGCAAGTGGTAGGCTACAATGTAAGTACAAGAAAGATTTTCATCTTGAAAACAAGAAAAGCAAAGCTAAAAGTGTAGCATCAGGAGCAAAGCTTTCTCTTTTTCAAATTATTTTCAAGATATTCTATTACAATGGCTTGTCTTTGTTTATGTTTATGGTAAATTGTCATCATTTGGGGTTCCTTCTTATGGAAAATTAATGTTTTCAGACAATTGATGGATATCACAGCTGTTTTAAAATAAAAAAGCTAAATACAAACTGTTTGTTATTAAAATTACAGCTTGTCAGAAAATATGGGAAATCTGTAAAACTGAATTTTCTTCTAATTTGTGAAGAAGATCTCACTAAAAGAGGACAAATAGCATATGCACCCTTCCCAAACCATATTGAAATATTTTAACTTTCTAAGTGCTGGATACTTGAGTATGACTTCTGACTTCTCAATACTTGCACAGCATAAGATGATAAAGTCTCTTCATGTTCTGTAATAGCATAATACAGAACTCAGAAGCAGAGAAAACACCACAAATATGGAGAAAAGGAATGAGAATCTAAAGCTTCCATAAACATAGACATTTTCAAGTAGACTCTCAAAGCCTTTTAAATTAATACCTAGTCAAAGCACGATACAGCTATCTCGTAGGTTTATGAACACCATTTTCTCTTTTATATAAATATCAACACTCAGCAGTCTTGTGACTCACTCGAACTCACACAAGAGTTTACACAAAATCAGGACCAGCAAATTTAAAAAATCTGACTTTTAAATTGCACCCCTACACTAAATGAATGCAAATATACTAATGGAAGAGCATTATCCCTATTTGTTTTCTTTTGATGGCACTTCATTGGCTGGATTTAATAATTATTTGGTTCTTTTCTTACAGATTTGTTCTCATCTATCTCAGTATTTTTCCAGTGTGTGAATTTAACAATGCAAACAAAAGAGACACCCATTGGCAGTTATGAGCATCTCTGTTATGAGGGATAATGCAAGATAAATACTCGAAAGAAAAGTGCAGCTATGGAAATGCTGTCATAACTCATAAGAAAGAAAAGCTCCAAAATCATACTACTCACAGGTGAGTGAGATAATCTTTATAACAGAAGGTTAAAAGAACAGATACATGGAACTCTCAGTCAAAAAACAACTACCTTCCATAAATTTTATCAGCTAAAGATAGTACTAGAATACAGCTAAATGGGAATTTACATCAACTCACTTCAACCTCTAAAATATGGATGTCTCTCACACAGATGTCATTGCATATGGTACCCTTTTGGCATTTAAGATATGAATTCCCGTGGGAACAGGCATGATCAGTGAAATAAATAAGTCTGTCTTAGAAAAGAAAACCAGTGAAGTTGACTTGTAAAGTTTGATAAGGTCTAGGGTCTTATGTGCAGCAACAATTGGAGCTGGGAGAAAGAAAATACAATAAACTGCCAACTTATGTTTGTTAATTGATGTTACCCTTAATTCCTTTTTTCTTTTGATTATCAGATCTATGTTCATGATCAATATTAATTTTATTTTATTTTAGATGAAGGCATTTTTCCACAGAATGCATTATAATCACATTACTTAGAATCTAGTCTAAATATGGAAAGGAAGAAAGGCGTGTGTGAGTTTATGTGCTGGTATTATGTACAAATAGTATTTAGCAAGCTGACATAGATGAAAAATCTTTTCAGCATAACCTATACTGGTAATATCATTTATCTTTTAAATTTAATGTTAATTTATTCTCAAGGACTAAGGAAATAAAGGTCAAATTACATCCTTGCTCCTATAAAGTGTAACACAGATGACATGACAAGTGCATGCTTAATGCCAAGCAGCCAAGTCTTGACTCACTTGGAGCACAGATACAGACACAGGCATCTCTGTTCAGATTAATGGGATGGGTTATGTGCGTGGCAAAGGTATCCTGAGAAAGGAATTTCCAATCTGGTTTGCAGATTGTTCATTTTTGAAGTGAGGACACTGTCTTTGTATTTGTCTTCAGAGTATAAATATTTTTGTATCAAAATTTGTGCATGGACACATTGGCTATGTATATGCAAATATACACACACAGGCGCATGCATGTATACCGTTTACATACAGATGCATTGTACTACAAATCTTATAATTAAAAGTAATTTTTCATTTTACAGAGGCACAGTGTTCTGCACAAACCTTTTTTCTCCATCTTGAATAAGACATCACTCAAAATGTTCGTGACACTCAGCAGCTATTACCACGAGGGATAAAGAAGCTTCTTAGAAAACCCAGGAGCTGATAAACAGACTCCATTAAAATGTTTTTGCATGCTAGTATTCGACAAAAGTAGAGTTATCTTTTGCTTTCATGTTACCAATTGTAGAGTAACCCTTATTTAGTTGTTTTGATGTATGCAATAATTGATACATCAATAATAAACTTGTTTGTATTCAAAACGCCTTTAATTCTTGTATGGTTCTTTCGGTGTCTTTTTTGAGAGTGAAGTGCCTTGGTGGCATATCACTACTCTGATGTTGTCTTTGCAAGTCTTTCATTGCTAATGTATTGACATGAATAGCAGTGTTTTCATATCTGCCACCTATCCAGCACTTAAAAACAAATACAGAATTGCTGTCTTCCTCATAATCTCTTGGGCTTTAATCATCCATGTGTATTTTTTATTCCTATATTATACTATTATTTTATATTATTCCTATATTATATTTTTCCTATTCCTCTGGGAAAACCAAAGAAATGGTTGTGAGGGGTTGACCCTGGCTGGATGCCAGGTGCCTACTGAGTTGCTCTATCACTCCCCTCCTCAGCTGGACAGGGAAGATCAATATAGCAAAAGGGTTGAGACAGACAGGGACAGATTTCTCACCAATTACCATCACAGGCAAAACAGACTCTATTTGGGGAAAATTTATTTAATTTATTACCAATCAAATCTGGGTCGGGTAATGAGAGAAAGAAAAAGAGTTCTTAAAAACATCTTTTCCCTATCCTACCTTTCTTCCCATGTTTAACTTTACTCCCAATTTTCTCTACCTCCTCTCCTGCAAGGCAGGGGAATGGGTAATGGGGGCTGCAGTCAGTTCATCACATGTGGTCTGTGCCAATCCTTCTTACCCTAGGGGAGGACATCTCTCTCTTCCTCTTCTCCAGAGTGGATCCTCTGCAGGATCTCATGTCCTACCAGTGGCATGGACTCCTCTCTACAAAAGTCCACAGGTCCTGCCAGAAGTCTACTCCAGTATGAGCTTCCTGTAGTGTCACAGTCTCCTTCTCTCATCCACCTGCTCCAGCCCGAGGTCCTCCATCAGCAGCAGGTGGATCTCTGCTACATCATGAACCTCCAGGGGCTGCAGGGGCACAGCTGCCTCACCATGGTCTGTGCCATGGGCTGCAGGGGAATCTCAGGTCCAACACCTCCGGCCCCTCCTTCCTGCCTGACCTGGGTGTCTGAAAGGCGGTTTCATACATTCTCACTCCTCTCTCTGGCTGCAATTGCATGGTATAATTTCCTTCTTAAATCTGTTATCCCAGAGGTACTGCTGCCACTGCTAACAGGGTTGGCCTTGACCAGCAGCAGGTCCATCTTGGAGCTGGCTGGTATTGACTTTACCATACACAGGAGAAGCCTCTGGCAGCTTGTCACAGAAGACACCCCTGCAGTGCCTCCACTGCCAAAACCTGGCTACACAAACACAATACAGTAACATTGCAGTAGGAAACACCAAACAGAACAGAAAGAACTGTTGCAGTATCTTATAAATGGCAAGGGAAAAAAATACTTATAAACAAGCAAAAGAGGTAGAATCTGTGTCAGTCCATTATCACTTGCAGAGAAAATGACACCTTCTATTCTGGTTTATTCTTTAAAAAAACATGTAAATAAAGAACAATGACAGCTTTTTGTTCCTGCATTTGTTATACTTGCTAGACTTCAGATCTCAATAAACTTTCTTAAAACAATAAACATGTTTTGTTCACTTTTCTTCGGTTTAGTGGAATGTGTTGTGGGTTGACCTTGTCCAGCTGCCAGATGTCCACCCAGCCACTGTCTCACTCTCCCTCCTCAGCTGGATACAGGAGGGGAGAAAATAAGGTGAAAAAGTTCATGGGTTGAGATAAGGACAGGGAGATCACCTGCAACCATCACTGTCATTGGCAAAACTGACTCAACTTGGGAAAGATTAATTTAATTTATTGCCAGTTAATAAGAGATAGGACAGTGAAAAACAGCCACAAAATTAAAACCACATTCCCCCTCAATCCTGCTTCTTCCCAGGCTCAACTTCACCCCTGAATATTCTGCCCCCTCCTTCTCAAAGAGTTTTCTGCCCTTTCTTAAACACATTTTCCCCAAGGAGCCATGCCCTTGGCTGCAGGATTTAGCCATGCCCTCGGGTGGGTCACTTGGAACTTCAGGAACCATCTCTGTACAGCACAGGGCAGCCCTTGCAGCCCTTCCCAGAGACCCCCCTGCAGTCCAGGCTGCCAATGTCCAGGATATGAGTGGGTTGCCTAGCTTGGTATATATCTGTATGTATGAAATGTTTTTGCTGGACTACAAACATTGCCAACCTGTTTGGGAACATACTAAGCTGTGTTCACTGTTGTGTTAGTGAAGGAATCACGTAATCTGTTTGGTTCATCAGTCACATAATGCTGGGAACACTCACCTATAGTTAGAATATCTTGTGCAAGCTCTTCATGAGGTCCTGTTTCCTAAATGAGAAGGTTTAGCAGTCACCCACCAATGCATATACCTTTACCAAAATCTCCCACTCTTGCTCAATTAATTTACCTACTGAAAGAATGTGAAAGGTCTTTGGCACAGTGGCATTTATACTTTTGTGTAGATAGAATTTCTTATTGCTTACTTTTCAGGCCAGGGTGCAATAGGCTTTTCTAAAAGATTTGTGATTTGTGTTTTCTCCATGTCATATAATCACTGTGAAATAAGAAGTGTGGGGAGTGCACACTTTGTTACACGGTCAGTGTACTTGAGGCACTTTTCTTGCAATTCTGTTTAATAACATTTGTTCAGAGTGGAGAGGAGAATGGTTTGTGGGTTAATGGAGTACACAACTCTTAACAGGAATTCAAGGTGACTAATGGATGTGCATTCAGATGCTGAAGTGCTGTTGAAGAAGGAAATCTGAACTGGTAACAAGAAAACTCCATTAGTGACATATTAGTATTTTTCTGAGGCTTCAGTGGGATCAAAAAGAAAGACTGGTTTTTTTTCATGGATAAGTGAATCTGAATGACATTTTGCTAAACATGAGGGACATAGGAAAGAAAGCAGAGGCTTCTAGAAATAGTAGGGGACATGAAAGTTGTCCTGGTTTGGGCTTGAACAGAGTTAATTTTCCTAGCAGATGGTATAGTCCTGTGTCTTGGATTTAGGATGATAATAATATTGATAACACACACTGATGTTTTAGTTGCTGCTGAGCAGTGCCTTCACTTAATCTAGGACTTTTCAGCTTCTTATGCTGACCTGCCAACAAGAGGGCTGGGAGTGCACAAGAAGTTGTGAGGGAGCGTAGCCAGGACAGCTGACCCAAAGGAATATTCCATAGCGCAGAAAGTCATGCTGAACAATAAAACTGAGGGGAGTTGGCCAGGGGGTGGTAGCCCACTGCTTAAGGTCTGGCCGCATTTCAGTCAGTGGATGGTGGGCAATTGCATTGTGCATCACTTGGTGTGCACATTCTTTTACCATTATAATATTTTGCCTTCTTTTTGTGTTCTCTTAAAGTGTCTTTATCTCAACCTATAAGCATCACCTTTTTATTTTTATTATTCTGTCCGTCATCTCACTGAAGGAGAATAAGCAAATGGCCATGTGGTGTTTAACTGTCTGATGGATTAACACATGCCTACTTGACCCTTGGAATTATTGTGTGCATGCCCTCATCTAGGATAAGAGCCAGGGGATGGCACGTTCATCAAGAATCTCCCTAAGAATAGAGGGACATACAACTGTGTAGATTGGCTGTGTTTTGGAATTCAGCAGTAGAATGATATGAACTACAGAGGCATTCTAATAACATACTCAGAAATACACCAATGAATACAATGAATACATCAAATCAATACAATGAAATCTGACCCCAAAAATGCTTATTGTTTTCCAGTTTAAACTTAGTTTTGGGATTAGATTAAACACAGCAGATGTGTTTAAAGTGAAGTTCCAGTTCTTCCTGTGTTTCAGAATGATTAAAAAGAAACAAAGACAGAAAATGGGATAAAACAGCAGTTACCTTCAAAAGCCTAGTTATTGCTATTCTTGATCTCCACAAAATCTAGATACTTTTCTTCCGCATTTTTTTCAGAAGATATGAGCAAGATAATTGCTATGTACATACATATATACAAAGTTAACCCAACACCAGCAAGCAAACAGATTTTCTACACGGACTACTTCACTACTGACACAGCTCTTCCTTTTCCCTGAAGAAAATACTTGCTATAATTGACATATATCACCTGATACACTTAACTCAGAAACTGACATTCCTCCCACTCTAATATATGTTCACATTAATTCCTGAGTTGTTTTCAATACACTCTTACAAAAATAAGTGTGATTCCAGATGTTAAGCTTAGCAAGGAAAATCTCAAAATAAAAGGATTTTTACCTTCCCAGTCTGAGAAATGCTATAGGTAATGTAATAGATGGAAGAAATTGCAGTCTAATGCACACTTTACCAGTGTGAGCAACACATAGTGAGAAAGCCAGCTTTTCTTCAGCACACTGAGCAGCAGTGATTTGCCAGTGGCACTTCCGGAAAAAAAAACAGACAAGCAAAGCAGGTCAGAAAAACAAGTCTGATTGTAGCAGGTCAGAATGTGTGTCCGTGCTTCTCAAGACAGAATTAAGTCACAAAAATCAAATACTATTTATGAAAGGTTTTTAATGCGATTATTTTTATGGGAACTGGATGTTTGCATAATGTATTTGCTTGGGAAAAAAGGTTTTCAAAAGGAAGATTTCAAACGATCAGAAAAGTAACCAAAATTTTAATAGGTTTATGTGATTTTTGAAAATATAGAAATGCTGATACAATTTTAGTAGAAGTTATATAAATCTTTCTGTCCTGTGTCTGTGCTCTTTTCCAAATCATAGTGAATAATCTTTCATGGGCTTGTTATTTACATGACTGCTTACAGTGCATCCTTAGGAACTGTGCATTGCCTTTATTAATAATACACCTCATACTACTTCTATATTTCACACCAAGATAAAAGATCATTTTATTATTTATTTTCAAAGAGTTTTAGAATCACATTTACATTGTTCCGTTTGTTTCACAGACAGTTATTCCCAAGTCTAATTTAATCTCTAAGGATGTTTTATGCACGGTTGAATTTTTTATTTTTAACTTCAGGTTCTTTATCTGTTTTATTCAAAAGTAAATTTTGATCCAAATGCCACTAAAATCAATGAAAGAATTACAAAGTTTTGAGCTGACTTTGTCATAATCTGAATGAAGTATGCCAAGCATTTAATAGTATTTCTTTATATTTTCTTCTTTTTTTACAGAAAATGTATTTCTATTTTAATGTATAAAAGCAGGGAAAGAGAATATTAATTAATTTCCAGTCTTGTTTTTTTCCCTTTATGGTAATATAAAGATGCAACCATGTTAAGACAATTCAATATACTGAAACATCCGCTATAAAACTATATATCTTACATTAAAACAACTTGGTCTTCAGATGTCTTTTTTTCGGCATCTTCATTGAGAAAAGAAGGTGTTAGCTTATTGTTGTAGAATTAAGTGGGTTTTGATTCCTATAGTCTAAAGTGTTAAGAATGTTAGGAAAAGAAAAAAAAACAACAACCCCATCTCCAACTTACCCTTAAGTAGTTTTCAAATTTAAGTGATTAGCCAGTATGAGGTAATGGTACCAATATTTTGGAGTATTTTGCTGAGTGAGATGCCCCAAAGTTATTTAAAGAATATACAACATCTTATTTCTCTGAACACAGGCTCACAGAAGGCTAGAATCAATGAGAAAACAAAATGCCACTCCTCTTCACATTTTCTTTTCTCACAATTTCTAGCCCTTTTCCACATAGTTCTGACTCTTAGCTCAAAAAGCTCTATGTTGAAACGACACAGAAAACAGTATTTTTGTGTCTGTGTATCTCTGTATATTGTTCTCTTCTGTGTTTTTTTTTTATTGCAGTTTGCTATTTCTTTCTCATACACAGGGCTTTAGTCCAGTCACTCCTGCACATCTAAGTTTATCACCAGATCACAGTAAGCCTCTCTTTATAGCAAAGTATTGGAAAACACAGATAACTCTTACTCCAGCTCTGTCTGTATCTTTTTACAGCCAACAGACATTACTGTTTCAGCTATAAAGGATGTAGACAGGGTGATGGGTTTTTTTACACCGAATGAGAGACATGGCATCTATCAACATTGCTAAGGTTAACCTAACTCAAAACAAAGTGTTGAAATGGAAGCTGTAACTAGGAATACAAGCTACAGAGCAGAAACCCAGGGCAACTGCACTGTTAGCTTACACAAGCCACTTACATTTCTGAACCTGGGTGGTATGAATTTAGAGGCAGGTGCCCTGAACAATGTCAGATGCCCTTTAAAACAAAATCAACCAAGCATAGAAAAACCCTAAGCGATTTTCCCTGAGATAAGAAACTTAGAATTTCATAGGTCTTTTCCACTACCTACTGCATTGTGTTATATTTAGTAAATTGTTAAGCAATCCCTAACAAGCTCTAACTTTACTGACACTGCTATGCCACAAGCTATTGATTGCTTGACTTTTTTGTCCAAGTCTACAAATATTTGTGACACTGAGACCAAGACGAAAAAGATGTAAGGGATGGCCATAGTTCTGAACACTCCTCTTTCCAAACCCCTCCTCCAAATCTTACTTGGGAAAAATGACTATATGGACCAAAAATTTTCTAGAGTCCTAGCCACACCATTATTTATCCGCATTTCCATGACAGTCTTAGACTATCTTACCAAAGTAATGCTGGTGTGCTCTGCATACTTCTAATTTATATAGAAGGATAAAATTCTTAGTGGAATGGAGTAATATTTTTGCTTTTCTTATAAAGTGTGATATTTTGGTGTCAAGATCTGCCTTTCATATCACAGACTCACAGAATTATTGAGTGCTCAACAGACCTCTGGAGGTCATCTTAAAACACCTTACTCAAGCAGAGCCAGCTAGAGTCCCTTGCCCAGATTTTCATGCCTAGATTTTTTTCTAATATCTCCAAGATATTAGAACACCACAACATCTCTGGGCAACCTCTGGGAACACCACAACATCTCTGGGCAACCTGTGCCAGTGCTCAGTCACACTCACAGTAAAAAAAATGTTTCCTGATGCTAAGGTGGAACCTCCTGTGTTTCAGATTGTGCCCATTTTCTCTGGTTCTCTGGTTTCTCTGTTTCCTACTGTGCTCCATCCTCTTTGCACCCATCCTTCTTGTGTTCAAATCTATTGGTGAGCTATCCCTGACATGATCTAGGCTGAACAGTGGCATCTCTCTCAGCTTTTACTCATAGGAGAGATGCTTCAGGCCCTGAAACATCTTGGTGGCCTTTTGCTAGACTCTCTACAGTAGGTCCATATCTCTTAAGGTCCACAGACCTTAAAATATATACTAGTTCACATCTTAAAGTTCTCAAATGGAAGTGAGCACTCTGAAGTTTTCAATGAGGTTCCTTGACAGGGGATTAGGCTTTCAAAGTTAGCATGAGGCACAGTGTTTGAGAGCATGGATTACAATCCCAGACTTCCCTCTACATTTTGAATTCCACAGCAGAAAATGGAATATATGTTTTCTATCTTCAGCTGCCATAATTATTTCTAAACTCTTTGAGTTTCTTTGTTTGTAAATGCAATGAAAGGGGCAGATTTGGCAGGAAAAATAAATGATCTGTTTTAATGGCTTTCCTCAGATGAAATGGGATTGGTTTTATTGGGTTTTTTTCTTCCATTGACTTTAAGACAGGCAAGAGTGACCTGCTCAGGCTTTAAAAGCTAACGTCTGTATGTTTAACCAAGGCAAAACAAACGCAGATATTATCATCTAATATTGGGCAGCCATCCTGAGAGACAGAACTTTGCGTTCTCTGTCTTCAGCCAAGTATAGTTTGCTGCATGATGCACTTCAGAAGTTTCTTTCCAGCTCAGCACGCTCATTTGCTCCCAGACATAAACCAACCTGCATTGCCCTTCAGTGAGGGCCTATTTGACTCTCTTTGCATTAGCCAAGACAAAGGAATAATCATGCTTCCCAGATACATACCATAAAAGAAAAATAACATGGCCAAATAAAAGGCAAACTTTACAAAGTTGCAAATACAATGATTTATTTTGTATATCAGAGGGCTGTTGTTTTTTTAATTCATATCCAAAATGAAGTCTTCCTAATACAAATTTTGCAGTGAAAAGTTGTACTATACTTTTAAGTTATTAACATTATATTACTTTTTCAAAATATACTACAGAACGCTTAAAAGTTATTATAAATAATTGTAAAGCAATAAAACAAAAAAGTACTTGCCAAATAAAAGAGCAGTGTAAGGCAATGAATTTTCCTTGCTAGATAATTCCTAGAATTCCGTACCTGATAACGGAATAACGAGCCTTTATTTTTAGTAAAGCCAGTATTACTAACAAAGATCTAATGCAACAGATTTTCAAAGGTTCTAAGCAACACATACGACACAATGCTTCAGAGGCTGTAGCCTCCTTGAACTCAGTGCAACTGGTCAAATTTGTAGAATCATAGAATAATTTCAATTGGAAAAGACCCCTAAAATCATCAAGTCCAACCACTAACCCAGCACTGCCAAGTCCACCACTAAACCATGTCCCTAAGTGCCCCTGTATGTATTTTAAATACCTCCAAGGATAGGGACTCAACTCTTTCCCGGGGCAGCCTGTTCTAATGCTTGACAACCCTTTCCATGAAAAAATGTTTTCTAATATCCAATCTAAATCTACCCTAGTGCAACTTCAGGCCATTTTCTCTTGTCCTATCACTTGTTATTTTGGAGAAGAGACTGATTGCTGTCTCACTACAATCTCCTTTAGGTAGTTGTATAGAGCAATGACATTTGCCCTGAGAATCCTTTTGACTTCCAGGCAGCTGGGGCCTTCCTGGTTAGGCAAGACTGATGGTAAATGATGAAAGTTTGCTCTGTGAGCACCTCTGCCAGACCTCTGAATATCTGTGGGTGGATTCCATCCGGCACCATAGATTTGTGTGTGTCTAAGTGGTCTAGCAGATTGCTGACCATTTGACCTTGGATTATGGGGGCTTCATTCAGCTCTCCATCCCTGTGTCCTGGCTCAGGTGGCTGGGTACCTGGGGAACAGCTGGTATTATTATTAAAGTCTGAGGCAAAGAAGACATTAAGTACCTCAGACTTTTCCTCATCCTTTGTCATTTTGTTTCCTTCTGAATGCAATAAATGATAGAGACCTTCCTTAGATCTTTTTTTTTGTTGCTAATGTGCATATAGAAGCATTTTTTATTGTTTTTCATGGCAGTAGCCTGTTTAATTTCTAGTTGGGCTTTGTCCCTTCTAATTATCTTCCTGCATAACTTCTACAACATCCTTGTAGACATTTTTTTCCCCCGCATTCAAGCCAAAGCTCTCTATTCAGCCAGGCTGGTCTTCTATCTTGGCCAGCTTTTCTTTTAGCACATGGGGATGGCCTCTAAGATTTTCTTCTTGAAAAATTTCCAACCATCCCTTTGCACTTCAGGACTGTATCCCAAGGCCAAAACATACCAACAGGCCAAAGTCTGCCCTCCAGAAGTCCAAGACAGTGGTTTTGCTGACCCCCTTCCTCACTCCTCTGAGAAATGAAAGCTCTATCATTTTGTTGTCACTGTGCCCAAGATGGCCTCCAACCACCACAGCACCCACCAGTCTTTCTCTGTTCATAAATGCAGGTCCAGTGGGACATCTCACGTCACTCTGCAGCTATGTCAGGAATTTACCTTCCACACACTCTAGGAAATTCCTAGACTGCTTCTTCTCTGATGTATTGCATTTCCAGCAGACATCTGCAAAACTGAATTTTCCCACAAGAACACAATCTAGCTATCATGAGACTTCTCCCAGCTGCTTATTGTAGCAATGAAACATGGAACCTCTTGGTTCTTGTTCCAAAGAGAATCAACTTTATTGCCATAATGCAAGACCTTATATATTGTACTACGACGCCAAGCTTTTATACTGTGTTAAAAATACTCTGGCTAAAATTATATTTGTTAGCATTTTTGCAAACTAAAACAAACATTTATTGGCTGCCTGCCACTGCAGGTGTTGCTGTTCACACGTACTTCTAACCAATCAGCTTTCTGATCACGCAGTGTTCATGAGTAGGTTATGTAACTTGTTCTCTAGGTTATATAACTTGTTTTTTACTATCCTGTTAGCAAACATTTCCCAGAGTGCTTCTTGGTGAGTAAAAGTGACAGAAATGAACAGAAGTGATCAGAGGCCTACAAGGCCCTTATTCCATAAGATTTTTCTTATCTGCTACAGGTTATAGCATATTTCATCTGCCTCTTCATCCTGGTTGGGTCTATAACAGACTCCCACCATGGTATCTGCCTTGTCGACCTTCCCCTCTATCCTTACCCACACCCAATCCATTAAGTTCTAGACAATCAAAGCACTCTAACCCAAAGGGTTACCCCACTGTGTCTTCTTCCCTGCTGATCCCTTCTGATGAGTTTGTAGATATCCATTACGCATTCCAGTTGTGCACATCATCCCACCATGTCTTCACAACAGCTACTATATCATGGTTTTACCACTACACAATGGCTTCCAACTTCTCCTCATTGTTACCCATGTTGTGTGCAAAAGTGTAGATGCTCTTCAGTTGGGCTATTGATCTTTTGGGGGCAAGAAGCCCTAATTCTTATATGATCACTTCCAGGTGCATCTGTGGTTTCTAACACCTCAACAATCCTTGCATCTTTAATAGATCTCCATTCCCTGCATCTACTGAGGTGGAAGACTGAAGGACTTCACACACCATTCTTCAACCATTGTCATGTCGTCAACAGACTTATGTCTGGCGAACCTGATTTTTAATTTTTTCCCCTTCAAATCTAGTTTAAAGCTCTTTCAGTGAGCCCTGATAACACCTGTCCAAAGACCCTTTTTCCCCTTTGAGGCAGGTCTACTGCAGAAGAATTTGACTGCAAATATTTTCAACAAAACTTTTCAAATGTGTGGCAGAAATAATGAAAAAAATTCCTGGGTCAAGGGCAGTTGTCATATGTATCCTGAAGTGGTGCTTTGTCTATGCTATTTTCTATTTAGGGCTATGACAGTTTGTTCACGCCCACTTTTAGTAACGTTAGGACCACACTTCTGTGTTATTAAAAATGTGATTTTTCCCTCTATTTAAAACAAAAATACTGTGCTGAGACTAGTAGAAAAGCAGAAGAAAGATAGAAAATGAATGCGGAGAAGGTAAAGCTCTATGTTGGTATTCATGTATAATTGCACTCTACAAAGCAATAGAAGTGTATAAATGGTTTCTCTCCTTCCAGAATTTTCACAAGAAAATTCTTCAGTTCCTCTTGATACTGCATACAATGCAAAACAAACCTAAACCAAAATAACATGAAGTCAGTTTTCAGTTTGAATGAGGAAATTTCAACTGATGGGTCCTAAAAATTTTGCAGAGACAATAGAGATCGCTGCGTAAAATAGCCAGCCTATCATAGTCACTAAAACTCCAGATTTAATTATTTCTGATATAGTAAAGGGAAACATAATTGACATTTAAATAGCAAATACATTTCTGACACAAACAACTCCATAAACTTAACTTCAGTTGTAAATATGACATACACAAAAAAACTCTAAACCTATCTGTAAAGGATTGGCAAAACAGTCACCACAAGGGAATAACAATGGACTTTTTTCATCAGCTTTGAATTTAGAATTAGTGATTCTCCATATTAAAAAAAACATTTCAAAATTAGTGCCTGTTTTATGAAAAATAGAATTAACATCTCTCTATTTTCCACTGATGCTTGCAAAGCCCTGAAGACATGTCCTTCAAAGGTCACTCTTTTCTTTGTTTATGCTGTGAAAAATGCTAAGGGACTGCCTACATACACAACAACTATCAAACATAAAACTGAGTTGCTCTGTCCTTTAACCTGTTACCAATTCAGACATGAAATTATTTTGTCTGTTTGGGTTATACTTAATTCATGGAACAAATAATGACATTTGACAACTCCAAGTGAGACATTGGAGGCCAAGGTAAGTAGAAAGTGAGGAAAAAGAGTGGGGAGAGAGAGGAAGGAAGGAAGGAAGGAAGGAAGGAAGGAAGGAAGGAAAGAAAGAAAGATCTGGCTTCTAATATCTAAACTGAAGAACTCAGGAGGTTGAGATAAGGTGTCATTATGAGTTTTGCTGGAAGAATATTTCATCAAATAGGTAAAAAAATATTCTGCACAATCCACTCTCCCAGTAGGTGCAATCCTTGGACCAGGACTTTGCAGCACAATACTTTCCACAGTTGAGAATCAGCTGGAATGAATTTTCTTCATCTTCACTCTTTGAACTCTAATTTTTAAGACTGATGACTTTTTACTTTATCCATTAAAGAAATATGATCAGAAAATAACCCAACAATAAAAACTTACCAAAACACCCAACCAAAACCCAACCCAACCAAAACCAACCAGCCAAAGAAAAAACTAACAAAACAAAACAAACCAAACCAAACCAAACCAAACCAAACCAAACCAAACCAAACCAAACCAAACCAAACCAAACCAAACCAAACCAAACCAAACCAAACCAAACCAAACCAAACCAAACCAAACCAAACCAAACCAAACCAAACCAAACCAAACCAAACCAAACCAAACCAAACCAAACCAAACCAAACCAAACCAAACCAAACCAAAACAAACCAAAACAAAACAAAACTACAATACCAAAATCAAAACCAAAACCAAACCAAATCCATATTTTTCATAACATATGCCATGATACCTTTGATCTATAGTCCTGACACACCAAAGCTGAAACTCCCTATTTCCATAAACACATTCAATTTTCAGATATTGAGTTCTAAAATTATTTAAGAAGATGGGCTTCTATCCAGGTTGATTTTGACTCTTCCGATGTTCTTAAAATTCTACATTTATTCATATATTTAACAGCTGTACTGTATTTTATGACAAGAGCTGACCTGGAGGAGTCAGCAATATGGTACTGTGCCCTATAGAAGACTTTCGAAAGTTTTAATTCAAACAAACATATTGGATATTTCGGATATGAAATGGACATGCTCAAACTACATTCCAAAATGCAGAAGATTTTGCAGGGATTCAATCTCTTAGAAAAGGGAAGCATGTAGGCATTCAGCCCATACTCTCCTGGCTCAATATTGAGGATTTTCCAGCAAGAGGAATTGAGCATGAAGAAAAACGTGCATGTTCTCCTGCAGTACCCAACACAGATGATTGGGTTTTGAAAACATAAAAGGAAGCAGTGTTAAATTGCGGTTAAGAAGTTGTTCACAATTTCTTCCTGTATGAATCCATCTGTACAGCTTGTCTTTCTATTTTCTGCAATGTGACCTATGACAGAGATCACACTATTGCTTGGTCTGTCACCAGACTGCATAATGTATGCAAAGCCTTGTCAGTAATTTGCTTGGGATATTTGAGATATTCCAAAGTTTAGAACATAAAAAAGCATAACTGTGGTGAATCTCCTATATTTAAAATAAATTTTGTACAGTAAATTAAAAAATATTTATTTTTTTGCTAATTATTAATGCAGAGCAATGACTAGAAGATGTAATAATAACTTTTTTGCAAATATTAGCTTTCTAAATAGTGATTATTGTAGAGATGACAGATTACATGGGATTGCTAAACTGATCACAGTAATACTGTTATTTATTTGAGAATTGCCACACAAAAGAGACAGCGACATTAACACGTCTTTGTAGCTTTGAAAGATGATAATTCCTCCCTAGTCAGTGTTAATTGTACCATATAACCAGTGGTTACTGAAAGCAGAGCCTTTGCAACTCATCTCTCATGTGGAAAACTTTATTACTTCTTTTTTCATTTGTCTCTTATGTTATTTTACAGTTTTGTTTTTCTAAAAGTCTCTCAAAATATCAAAGATACTATATACGTGTCATCACGCAGCAACATGAACTGAAGAGTATTCTTAAAACATTCTCTCCGACTTTCTACAGAAAAAAATATTCAGATGTGTAAAAACGTGTTTATCACTATCATGACGTGAAGTCCACATCATAAAATAAATACTCTAGACCCTTTTTTTTCCAGAGCTGGAGATGATACTGGCAGATTTCTAACAGTGAAATTCTGGTCCACATGTAAGAAGTTCATAACTAATATTTTTTGTTTTGTTTTGTTTTGTTTTGTTTTGTTTTGTTTTGTTTTGTTTTGTTTTGTTTTGTTTTGTTTTGTTTTGTTTTGTTTTGTTTTGTTTTGTTTTGTTTTGTTTTGTTTTGTTTTTACAAGAGCTGTTTTGCTAGAAATGTCACAGTATGTTGTTTTTGTCCTCTTTCTGCTTTGGAAATTTGCCTATGAGTATACTGTTTTGAACTAAATTCACAGGACAGAGACAGAGATATGGAATTTCTGTTTCAGGAAAAGATTCCTAACTTCTTTTTTTCTGAGGATGGTATGGTCTAGAAAGTATTTTTTTCTAAAACTGCAACAGAGAGAGAAGAGCAAGTACACACAAAGCTAAGAATCAGATTGTCAATGCTTGTGCTTTGATGTGCAGTGAAAAACTTTGAAAAGTGATGATTTGACCTTAATCCAGACCAGAAATCTGGAGCAGATTGGAAGATGATTTCCTCTCCACCTTCATATTCACCAGACCCGTATACCTTGTGATGCAGTAGTTTGAAGCAAAAGAAATTTGTCTCTATTTTATGGTCTATTTCTCTTTCTTTTGTTGAAGTTTTTCACTAAATGCAGTGAAACAAAAAATCAAGATGATCTGTGTGCAGACCAGATAGCAAAAGACTACCTATGGAAGAGTGATACAGGTAACTGGACATGATTCACTAGGCTAAATCTACTCAAGAGAATCACAGCCTTTTAGCGCACACACACAGTATTTGATTCTGATCAATTTTAAATTCTTGGTTATTTCCATCAGCTACCAAACACATTTCTGTGTTTGGAGGAAGAAAAGCAATATCTAAAACGAATGAGGCTATGGCCCTTCTAAGGTGTTTGGATCATTTGGTGATTACAGCAGGCACAGTATAGATTTGGCCTCTGGGGATGAGGAACAGAATGGTAGCGTACTGCCACCGAGTTGCTGACTGTAAAGTAGCAGTTATTTCCACTTATTGGAATCATGCTGCTCCTCTAGATCCTCAGATAAGCAATTGTTAAATTGTGCATAAACTTTCTAACTTATTTTAAAACTTAATGTGAAAACACCTATGCAGATAACTAGCATGCACTTTTGATTAGCTCTTGACAGAAAACACATTACAGACACAGAGGCTCTGTCACAACCCCTAAAATTGTATCCTTTCCCCACCAGCCCCACCCTCCTTTTGCCTAACTCCATTTATAGCTTCAGAACTGTATAAAAATGCTGCCTATATTTAGAGCAAGTTTTGTATTCCTCCCTCAGAAGCTTATAGAAATATTTTACTCTCCTCATATGATGCCTGGCAGGAAAGCACTGCTTAACAGTTTCTGGGTTGGTTTGAAGCAGAAGTGTCAGCCTTATGTATTCACAGTATTTCAATGAGGCTGTGCTGTAGGAGGTAACTTTTCTTCTACTACACACCACAGGAAGAACTACTTGCACAGGTTCAACAAGAGAATATTAGTGGTCATTTTTTCAAGGTCAGGAACAGAACATTGTAAATGTTCCATATATTGGGATAAAAAAATTAAACCTGCTGCTTCAAATATAATAAAAACTATGAACAAAGTAAAACCAACTGTTTATGAAAAAAATCAGATTTCTGAAGATAAAGAAAAGTAATTTTACTGAAATTTTTGTAGATGTTAATATTCAAACTTCAGCTGCTCACTTTGTAGCTCGCTAATCAACCTCATGCACTTTGGCAAGACAGAAACAGAATATTCTATCTTCTTTTCTATTTATATTTAGTACTTCATGTAAAAAAAAGTCTACTTCTGTCTTATGTTTGGCATTGTGTAGTATTAACATGGTAATCCCCAGTGCAATTTTCCCTTATTCATTGTTTCAAGATATTTTGTTTGTTGCACATTAATAAAGCAGATTATGTGGTTACCTGAGGATTTGATAACTAAATTCTCAATGTACAGAATTGCTTAACAATCTTGCCTGCCCACCTATTATATAAATTAATCCCAGGTGACATAGCACAAGAGCAGTAGTTATGCCTAATGTCATCTTTGTATTATTTCCAAAACACATTTCTGCTACTTAAAAGGCTTTGAAACTCATTGAAGTCTTGTTTTAGCTTTTTGTGGGCTTTCAAAAGTTTTACTGTTATTTTTTGCCTTTTCCTGTTATTGAAGAGAAGCTAATGACAAATATATTGACTGAGTAGTCTTCAACTTGTTTGGAAAATTGTAGAAATTATTCTGCTGTTCAACCTCATATATATGATATGGCAAATTGCAATCAAATCTGTCACTGTCTTGAACCTTTTGAGCTCTGCGTTGTGCACTAAAAAGGACTGTCCTTCTTTAACTTCAGCTAGCAACTAAACCTAGCCCAGCCAGCCAGTCACTTCCCACTCATGGGAAGGGGGAGAGAATCAGAAGACTGTCAGTGAAAACTCCTGAGATAAAAATGGTTTAACAGGTAAAGCCAAAGCCATGCACACAAGGAAAGTAGAAAAAGGAATTCATTCACTGCTTCCCATCAGTAGGGAAGCATTCAGGCATCTCCAGGAAAGCAGGGGTTCATCACATGTGGCAGTTGCTTCAAAAGACAAATCTCTCTGAAGCTTCATTCAGTTTTTTATTGCTGAGGATGATGCCATGTAGTATGGAATATCGCTTTGGTCAGTTGGGGTCAGCAGTCCCAACTGTGTCCCCTCCCAGCTTCTTGTGCACCCCCAGCCTCCTCGTTGGTGGGTTGAGAAGCAGAAAAATCCTTGAGGTTGTGTAAAAACTCAGCAATAGATAAAATATCCCTGTGTTATCAACAAATTTCCAGAACCAATCCAAAGTAACACTGTAGTAACTAATGGGAAGGATGTTAACTCTATCCTAAAACCAGTATGTAAAGACAAAAGCCAAAAAAACAGTCACAACTAAGGAAATTCAAACTGCACTTTAGGAAGCGGAATGCTTGACTGCAATGACAGCTGTTCAGTAGAACAGAGAAAGTATGGAATCGCCATCCTTGGAGATTTTTAAAACTTGACTAGAGAAGTTGTGAACACTCTTGTTTAAGGTTTTAAACTATCCTTCCTTCAAATGGGAGCTTGGCTGTAAACAATCACCAGATGTTCCTTTCAAACTTTTTTTTTCTTCTGTGATCTCTCTCCACACCTTGAAATTACAAGCCTTTAAGATGTGGGGGATTCATATCCAGTAGTCAGTCTTTTCCTTGTCTGAAAAATATCCATCTCATGCTGGACTAAGTTCAAAGTTAGCAGTTATCTTCCTCTAAGAATGTAAATTAATTGGCACCAATCAAGTCAGTTGGTGGGATTAACCAAAATACTCCTTTAAGTGTATGTGGCAGACTGTGTGTTATGGATAATTATACTACGTCTAGCTGAGCAGGAGTTCATTTTTCCACAGCAGCCCTCACAGCTCTGTGCTTTGCATTGGTAGCTGGAAAGGTGTTGGTAACACCACAGTGTTTTGGCTCCTGCTGAGCAGTGCTGGCACAGCACCAGTGCTGTCTCAGAGAATAAAAGCATCCCACCAGTAGGATGGGAGTGGGCAAAACCCTGGGAGGGGACACAACTAGTAGAAATGACAAAAAAGTGAGAAAAGGGGTATTCCATAGAATAAGATGTCAGCTCAGACATAAAAGCTAAGAAAAGGAGAAGGAAGTGGGATGCATTTGTTATTTACGATATTTGCCTTCCTGAGCAACCATTACGAATGCCGAAGCTCTGCTTCCCAGGAAGTAGTCAGGCATTGCCTGCTGATGGGAAGTAGAGAATAAAATGTCTTTTTTTTTCACTTTGCTTACACACACACAACCTTTTGCTTTTTCTTCAGTAAACTGCCTTCTCTCGACCTACGAGTTGCTTTCCCTCTTATTTTCTCTCCCCTGTCCAACTGAGAAGGGGATGTGATAGAGTAGCTTGGTGGGCATCTGGTATTCTGCCAAGGTCAATCCTCTACAATAATCTCTTTTCCACTGCTTAGCATAATCAGTCTGTAGACATACACATAGAGAGCTGTGTCCCGATAAATGTATGAATTAGGAGATATTAACTCCCATCTCTATAGTAAATGAAACTGTACTTATCAAACAAAATTTTGAATTTGGTTCAAACTACAGAGAAAGTTTTGTCACAAATTGCTTCACAGACACATGCTCAAAATCCGTTCTCTTTTCAATCACAATAATACTATAACCCCTAGCATTTTCTCACTAAATATGACTTGATATTTCATCTATGTACTTCATTGTCTCCAGTGTAATTAAGTCCTTCCTATTGTATTCCCCAAACAACCCAGAAAAGAGGCCAGGTTAACATCTTTGTTGGATGTAATTTATGCTTTAACCTTGGTCTTAACATTTAATGCTTTCTCTCTCTTTCCCCCCAAACTGTATTCAAGCTGTGTCCCTAAACCAAAAACCGATTAACAGACTCTTTGCTCATTACCTAAATCTCACTTTTCTAGTCCTTTAATTAAGTGCTAGGCAGTTGTGGCTGTTAAATGCATGTGTTTCTTTGGAGAAACATTTTACTAATGACTGCAAGATGACTGTTTAGCAATGTATTAATAACTAATTATGAACATAAATAATTGTGCTAAATTGATATTTTAAAATTATTTTGAATGAATAGAAATTGACTAGATTGTCCACAGCCACATTTTTTAATGCATTGGTTTGCATTTGAGTGAAATATTTTTCAGAAGATGTGATTTTTTTAGATTTTGGTCTGCATATATATGTTGTGCTTTTTAGAAGAATGTATAGTTTGAGATGCAGTCATGTGACTGATATATTTCTAAAACATCAGCTCTGAGGCAGGAAATATCAAACATACTTCATTGTGGGAAAACACAGATTAATTAATCAAACTATTTATTTTACATAAAACTAAATGTCATCTGTCGAGTATGTTTATGCCATGAACAAATCTGACATGAACAAATCTGCTGCCTGTGGTGAGGTTTATAACAGAAATGTTTGTCTTTGGAACAACTTGCCTTCCACTCCAGTTCTGAGTTCTGCTGTAAGGTAGAATGTGATAAAAGAGTAGTAGGCAACAAAGCAAGTATAGGTGGAATGTTCTACTTCAGATAAATATGAGAGTAATGAAAATAAAGGCCACCTGAAATGAGTGCAGAAAGGTTATTTTTTTTTGTTACCACACGACACCTGGAGAATACAAGTAGGTGAAAACATTTCAAATGTTTTTAGACAAAGTGAACAATTTGGAAAAGAAAAAAAAATAAGAAAAGGAAATCTCCAAAATATGGAAGTCAGAAATCAGGTTTTGATTTTTATCACAACAGCTAAAAAAAGATAAATTAAAATGAAAATATATGAATATTTTCTTACAGGGAGCTTGGAATGGTGAAAGATACTGTCAGTGTTGGTGGTGATGTGATAAAACCCTGCATAATTTTGAAGAACAGAACATTACAACAGATAAAAATAATTTAGGGAAATTAATTTTCTTTCTGGGACAAATGCATAATTCGTTGCTTGACGTAAGATCAAGATCAGAATTCATGTTGTACTAGAAAATATACCCAGATTTCAGGAAATTACTTCCCTTCCCTTGTCTTTGGTGGTCCTCTGTATATATAAGACAAGTAAGTGGGAGAATATGGGACTCTAGTGAGACAATTTTGATTACTCAAGTAACAGAAAAAGCCAACGGAAGTAAGATAAACAAATGTTTCTGGAATAATTTCCATGAAACTTCACAATGACAGCATACTCCAAGGGGAATTCTTTTAGTCATTGTCTCACATGGTGTAAGAAGCATTAACTCTATTAAAAATTGACTTTGTAATTGTTGAACAGCTTATCCATTTGTATATCTTCATGAGTAACTGTTAAATAGTAGACATGCCACCTTATTATGTAAAAAGAAGAGTTTCTAAGCAGAGAGTAAGGCACCCTTAATTTGCATCTAACTAGAAAATGAGACTGGAGTGAAAAATAGAAAACTGTTAAGAGCAATTAGCATCATTGACCATGAGGAGCTTCATTTAAGTCTAGTAACGAATGGAAGGGTTCACTGAGTTCAGTCTTAAAGCAGTTCAGATTCTTATGTATTTGAATATCAGTGGACAACAGTACAGAAGTTTGAAAAGCCTTTGCAGGACCACAAACTTTTTAAAATTTACTCCCATTTTAAGGCCTCTGACAGTTTAAATATTTGTACAAATGATATTTAACTACTCTGTTTTCCAGAAAGTAAATGTGTGGCAATTTGGAATATTTTATTCTAATTTTCTCAAGAATCCACCACAGCTCCTAAGAAGGCACGCAAAATAATGTTAAAAAAAATAAATCAGGCTTTGTAATTTTTCCTTGAAATTAATTGAGATTTCAATACTGAAAATTAGACTTCTGGAGGTTCATAGATAACTCTTCTCTGTAGGAAGGTTTGATTTGATCCTCTCTGATATGAGAACTTCTAAATGCCAGTTACTTTGGTTAAAGAAGAATTCTAGAATCAAGACTTCAATGAGCTGAAATAAACAGTTATGTCAAATCAACAATTGGCACAAAATTGTAATGATTCTAAATCATGTAAGGACATAAAATATATATATCTACATTTGCTGTTGCTCCAAAACAAGGAAAACCCCCAAAACTATCAATTAAAGTTTGAGGGACATAATTTTTATATTTTGGGGGTTTTTGCACTTTTTTAAAACTGCAAATTACTACTTTCTCAGATTTTCTCAGGACAGCTGGTTCCAAACTTTCACCTCATAGGTACTTTCCATATAGTAAGGGGGAGATAAGAAGCATTTACAAGTAAAAATATGTGAATGCATAACTTGAGGAACTGTATTCTCAAAAACAGTTTCAAATTTTACAAAGTAAATTTTAAGCTTGAAAAGCTATCAATATGAAATGGGGTTTTTGTTATGCACATGATATCTCGATGATATAATTAAGTTATTTATTGGTTAAATAATTCATCCCTTCTTTATTTATCCAGAAAGCATTGAAAGTGTCATGAAAACTTTTCTTTGCCTTTAATCAGATCAAAGGAAATGCCAAATGAAACAAGCCAAACAAAAATACATTGAGTCATCCAATGTTTATAAAAAGAAAATAAGAAGAATAAAATAAAATATATTAAAGTTTACTAAAGATAAGAATACTGTTTCTGCCAAAAGGAGCGATAGGTGTTAGAAGAGAATAAGTAAAAAGTAAGTAAGAAAGTGACAAAAATTTTCAATTATATATTGGTAAGATAGTGAAATACAAGAAACAAAACATAAGAAGAATTCGACTAATCCTGCAGGTTTCAAAAGGTAAAATGCACAATCTCTACTTCTCTTGGAGTCATTGGTAGAAGGTGAAAAAATTACCCTTTGAACAAATGTAGACCTCCTGTTACATGGGGGACTTGATTCTTATAAAATATTTCAGAGACATGCTAGACTTAGCAAAACCTGGCCACTTTGGTATGTACCACAAGGGGGCTGAATACATCAGGTTTGGAAACTGCCCCGTTAAATAAAGCTCCCTATTGCAGCAGAATCCTAGCAAACATATTAGTGCTGGCAGCACTGAACAGCAGCAACAAAGATTAAGACAGGAAAATACAAAATATCAAGCTGAATGGACTCCTCTTCAGGATGGAGAAGCAGAGGTTTAAAAACCTGAAAGTTCTTAACCACCTTTCAATGATCAATATTCCTGTGATGAGATCTGAGCATGCGGCTCAGTCATGGTTACCCCATGACTGACAGACACGAACAGTTACAGGTGTCTGTTAGAACTCTTCATCTTGATTAAATATCACACATATTTCCTACAGGGAAATGTAAAAAGAAAACTGCAAATGAACTGAGAGAAAATTTGTAACTGGAATCTGGAATTTGAAATCTGTCAAATGCATTATCTTAGAATCATAAAATCATACAATATCGTGAGTCGGAAGAGACCC
This sequence comes from Pachycephala philippinensis, assembly GCA_013397055.1. Classification (NCBI taxonomy): domain Eukaryota; kingdom Metazoa; phylum Chordata; class Aves; order Passeriformes; genus Pachycephala; species Pachycephala philippinensis. The sequence goes on from VWZT01000763.1 coordinate 425,666, forward strand.
ACAAGGATCTTTAAGTCCAACTCTTGGTCTTGCTTAGGACACCCATGTGCCTGGGAGCATTGTCCAAATACTCCTTGAACTCTGCCAGGCTTGATGGGTGTGGCCACTTTCCTGAGGAGCCTATTCCAGTGCTCAACCCCCCTCTGGGTGAAGAATCTTTTCCTGATATCCAAACTAAACCTCTCCTGACAAAACTTCAGGCCATTTCCTCAAGTCCTGTCACTGGTCATAACAGTGAAGAGATCGGTACCTGCCTCCCTCCTTCCCCTCATGAGGAAGTTGGACTGCAATGAGGTCTCCCCTCAGTCTCTTCTCCAGGCTTGCCATCAACCAGGATCCCCAGGTCCCTCCAGCCTCTCATCCCCCAGTCTGTCCATACATCCAGGGTTGCCCCATCTTTGCTGCTATCTCCTCTGAGGATGATTTATTATCCAGCAAAGAACAGAATTTTAGTGGAGAGTTCACCACTCCTGTTTCCAGATGTTAGGATATATATTTTTTCTTTTCTTGGAATTATGATGTTGATATAAGTGTGAGTCTGGTGTTTCAGAAATTTCTCTGACTATTAAAAATTACTCAATAATGGCATTAAGTTCAGGAGTCTGGATGGCTGTCACATATCCAACCTGGCTGACTTTCAGGTATAATGCTCTCCCAACCTTCCTTTCTGCTTTCCCCAAACCTTTAATAACTTAAGCTATTGATGATTCAATTTAAGCTTGTAATGAATGAAACAGGATTTTAAAATAGCCACGAGGAAAACTCAATTACTTGAAAACTTGAAAACCAATATTGAATGTAGAAGAAATTAGTGCCATTTTTAAACAATTTCAAGAATTGTTTAGCAAAGTATTTCTGTAGGAAAAATATCTTATGAGGATTTTGATTTCTTTTAGAATTAGCTCATAATTATATTATAAACAAGTGATGTCCACATTTCTGAAAAATAGAATACATGGCATTGTGTGATGCTACAAAGGGAATAAGTTCAAGTCTTTCATGGTATTCAAAACACAAGAGTACAAAGACAGGTTATCTTAACTACTTTCTTGTAACCATGTGGTAGAAATTGAGTATTCAAAGTTCTAATTCTTCCACTGAATGAGTCTTATTCAGTTTCACTTACAATGGTCCCAAAGACTGTTTTGAAAACAGAGTTTGTATCAATTGTATGTGTTGGTTTTAGACAAATTCCGTCTTCAATTATTCACTTAAAAATGCAACTTTTAAACTTATAGAAAACCTCATAAGAGCTTTGTGTGAAGAATTTTTTGGGAGTATGTTTAAGCTCATAGATATGCTACTTGTAGTACACAGAAGAACTGAAACAGAATAAAACCTTGAAATATATTTGCTCCCCCAGCTTCAAAGTTTAATGCTCTTTGTGATGGCCCACCACTTTAGATGGTGTGCTTCGGAAACAAACTAGCAAATAAACAAATCAAAGAAAGAGATAAATACTGGTATCTTCAAAGTTTTTCTACTACTTTTCCATGCAGACAGAACTTTCAAATTAGTTGAAATATCTGCTTATTATTATTGCTTCATCGACATTAGGGTAAGAGATTAATAAATTAATTGGATAGAGAAATTGTAAGTCTTCTACTATTTCCTTTGTCAGAAGAATACCTGAAATGAAAAAAAAAAATTTTAAAGTAGTAGCAGGGTGGAATTGAAAGTTTTCACAGAGAGATAAAAATAGAACAAAATTAACTCATAAATATTTGATTCATGGAAACAATAGAATATCATCAGGATTGTTCAGTTGGCAAGCTTCATTTGCAAACGTATTTAAAAAAAATATTTTAAAGGGAACAAGGTTGAAAGTAATTTGGAATCTGAAGTCTGTTTAGGCCTGACCCAAAATCCTTTTAAATCAGTTTTACTGTTTAGGGTGGGTTTTGAATCAGTCCCCTGGGTTCAAACAGATAGCAGTATTGAGATACTTGATATATACTGCAAAACACGTTGGAAAAATTGAGAAATCAAAATTTTAGAAAGATCTGTTGCTCATATATAACCCATGAATTATTTTCTGCACTTCATAATCTTTATTGTATTTCAGATTAAGCAAGATTCCTGAAATTTTAAAGCTTTTATACTTGTCCAGGGACTAAAGGATTATCTCAGAGTGGAATCTTATTTTCAAACAGGTAGAAAACCAGAAGGGAAAACATCCAGAATGGAAATTCTGCTTCTGGATTTGTACATGAAAATTAGTCCAATCACTCCAAAGGACAAAATTGGCCCCAAGCAGAAAAAAATTTATTATCTCAGAGCCCATTCCTTTAAAGAATTAATAGCATTTCTTTTTCCATGTACTGTAATTTGTACATATATGAATGTTCTTAGAAGTTTCCATATCCATCCTGATGTACCTATTTCCACAAAGTAGGTCACCATTTATGGAGAAAGTCACTAAGCAAACTTTATTTTTAGAAAAAGTTTACAATCTGAGTGCAGTGAAGTCTTTAAAAATGAATAAACCACAGAAACATATGCAATCTTCGGTCACCAGAGCTAGCTTTATGTCCCCAGAAGCCCTCTACAACAATTTCTATCGAATATAGTGACACTTCAGATTAATTGCCAGATTCTCCCCGGCTGAATTCAGCCAACAAGCCACTCATGACTCAAGCAGATGTTTCTTCATTTTAGGCAAACTGCAGCAGGTTTGTATTCCCATTGCCCCCTTACCTCCATCACGTGTGACAATGGCTTTTACCTGAGATATCACAGGACTTTTACTCACAAGAAACAAGATGCTGGCCCACCAGCAGTGCTGCAGTGTAGCCTAAGTTTCCATCAACTAGCACACAAAGGGATCTAAGGGACGGAATATTTAAAAAAAAAAAATGGATTAACTTCATCAAGAGATCTATATTGATAATTATTGTATTTACAGGGCAAAGGGGGAAGCATGTTCCTTGAGAAGTTCCCTAGGAGAAAGGTATTTGAGCTCATTTTACTAATGATTTTCATAAAGCTAGTGAGGGTAAAAAGTAGCTGTCTGAGATAAATAGTTTTTCTGTGTTCTGAAAAAAGCTAGGCAAAGGCAGAGTGGACAGTGTCAGGTATTAGCACAGCAGTAAGACAAAACATTACAAGGACCAAAGCAGTACAACAAGCCTTCCCCTGGATTGTTTCATGGTCCTCAGGTATCCTGAGGAAGACTCCTGCAGGGAAAGGATCAGACAGCTTTCTTGTAGCTGCTGCAGCTCATAGTACCATACCCCAGTTGGAGAGTCAGTGCTTCCAGGAGCAGGGCCCTGTGCCTGCAGCTGAGTCTGTGTTCACAACCTCCGCCGTCCTTTCATCTCCCCTCTGAGCGCTCCCACTCTCCTAACTCCCACACATACTTCTCTGGTGTCCTTTTATCCTTCAGTTCCTGCTTTTCTTAGAGAGACAGAGAAAATATGACTGACAGTCTGCTTTTACTACATCTCAGTTGCTATTTCAATATACTTAATCATCCGAATTAAATTGGATTAAAAAGAACTGTGGAGTTCTGTAGAGTATGAATAGGCTGAGAGGAACTGGATGGGAATGGCACATTTCTTACTGAATATGTCACTTTTTCAGTGACATTCCATTTCCAATTCAACATAATTTTTCTTCCTTCTTCATTCTGTGTTCTGCACCAAAAAAAAAAATCCACCATTTTTGCAGGAAGCCTTGGAACAACTTCTTATTTGGGAAGTATTTCTCCATTTGCAGGGTGTGTGGGGGTTTTGCGTAGTTTTATTTAATGTCCTTTCTTGTGGAATATGTGATGCTAATCCATTCTTCTGAATTTCTTTTTTTTTTTTTTTTTGTTAATACTGAGACCATTTCTTAGTCCCAAACCTTTTGTAGGGAGAGAAAAGATAGAACTGAGTTACAGGCTGTGGAACATGCCTGCAGAATGCCACGACAGCACAGAGAAGCTTGTCTCTGCCTGACTTTGTGGGGAGGAGATGCCACAGGGCAGAGCCCTGCAGAGAGGAACCTGCAGGAAGCTGCCCAACGGGTGGGCAGGGCATGATCACCCCCATGTAGGGACATTGAGAAAGTGTGTTACTGACTTGGCAATGTGTGATAGGTTGCTTAATGAAAAGTTCCATATAAGGAAATACTGGGTCTTGAAGAAGTCTATAAAACCAGCTCGTTTCTTTGAATAAACATCTCAGATTCCATGTTGGTCTGAGTCCATGCCTTAGTCGTTACATCAACTTTTCATATGATTTCGTCTCCGCTTTCAGACCCCATTTTAGAAAACTTACAGCTTTCTAAATTCCTTGTCACATTCCTTGTTTCTGTACGACAGAAGACTTAAGGCTTTGTCTTTTCTGTTGGGTGTCTTTGGCATCCCTGCTGCCTATGGATCAATGCTCATGACCTCATGGTCTTTGGAGTAACACGCGCTTACTTTCTGTCCTTCTTGCCTGGAACAACACTCATGTGATATGAGGATGCAGAGATGGGCATCACCTCCGCTTTCCTGGTTGGAGGACAGATGACCGAGTGTTTTGTGGAAAGGCAGAAATGAACTGCATCTCTGAAGTTTGCAACATATTCAAAAGTTCTATGAGGGGAATCTATTTTTTTTTGCTACAGGCATGGCCAGGAAAGCCCTAGGTGTTTTGAGAAATACTAGACTTCTTAAAATTCAGCTTTCAAACTTTAATTTTAATTTTTCAAACTTTCAATTTTAAAAAAGGAATTTGAAAACTTAATATTTCAAAGTAATTTCCTGTGTCTAGGAAAAATAGCTGTTGTACATCTCTTGGGGAATGGATGCAATCTGTATCTTATTTCACCTTTGCAAGTCTGAATAGATATATACATATATATATAAATATATCTCCAGAATGTTATATGCAAAGATCATTGCTAAAGAATTTCTGATATTTACAGGAAAAATATCACTATTCTATTGCCTTTGTAGACACCTAAGTTTCTTTATAAAGCATCATCTAAGGGATTTTAAAAGTATAACTTTGTTGTTGTTGTTAAAGTTAAAATTTTTCCAACATGTTAACAACAGCAAGATTGTTTACACACCACAGCTCTCAGTAGGGGCTTTCAGTCACAGGCAAAGCCTTCTTACTTTCTTATTAAATTCCGTGCTACTACCCTGTCTGAATCATGTCACCCACTAGATATAGCCAAAATGTCAGCAATTGTGATGAAGGGAAGGAAAAAGGACTCACTTGCCATACAAAGCCTTAAGCTGTGATGCTTTATAAAGCTGATGCTGTCAGTCAAAGCCCATCAGTATTGCTTGTGCAAAGCACAGGGCTTGCTATTGATTTAATTAACTGGAGTTGAGATAAAGTTCAGTTTATGCAGCGCAATAATTTGCAGAATGTCCACAGGGTTTCACAGAATGTGTTGCAAGAAAGGGAAAACACAGAACTGAATGGATGCGACACAGCCCTGGAAACAGTGACTGACAGACCAACAGAGAAGACTGCGTATGTATCAAATGGCTGGGCAAAATGTTCTGGGCTACTGATATCTGAGATACAATAATTGTAAACTATATGCAAGGGAGCCAGTTCTAGTCTCACTTTCCATTGTCAGCTGCCATCACAGATTAAGAAACTAATCAGATCAGCATTTGTTGTGTGATTATCAAAGGAATAATACTTTTTAATATAATCACCTTTAAAAGAATATGATGGTCATTTTTAAAATACCACAACACGATATTACCACTGACACAATGGTCTATCTGTTAGGCTGTATATGTAACTGACTTTTAAAATCTTATTTTTCATTTGTGCCTTTGAAGGTTTTTATTACTTTTGATCCACTCTAGGAAAATGAGTGCATGTGACATGATTAAAAATAAATTCCTTTTTAACTACAAGCGATTAACTAGTTCTTTCTTCCCCCTTCAGCTTGTACCAGTAACTTTATTTTTATGTATGTGTATCTATAGATGCAGTTATGTGTCTGCAATGTATGCATATTACTAAAATACTAACAGTGTTTCACCAAATTCTCTTCTTTTAACTAATATTTTGTCTCAAAAATCTCCTCTTGGTTTTCAACTGTATTGAAATCAGCATCTGTTAAATCTTGAAATATTTGACTCTGGTGGACTAATAAAGTAATCAGAAATATTTTTGTGAGCTTAATTCTCTCATTTTACATCAGAGCTACTTTAAAAAGACTTGGCGAATTAGTCTCAGAGATCAGTGTCTCAGAGTTCTGCTTGGTAGGGAAAAAGCTGCTGACTTTTCCTGCTAGGAGGCCGGTTGCAGAGTACTCCTTGCTTCAGACCTTTCTTTGCTCACTTCATTGTTGGCAGCATCGTAGGTCTGCCCCCATCCAACAATAAAGCCAACCTGTTCTCATCTCTATCTGATACCACTATTCCCATCTTCACTGATGGCCATCAGCCAGTCCTTGTTTTCCAAGTACGACTGCAGGGGGTTCAGTGGATCATACAAAGGTCAACAGGAAGTTTTACATAAACATAGACACAGACATAGACATACACAGTGTTATAGATGTAGATACTATGCACACACAGACACATATTTCTATATGTATTTCTGTGCCTCTATATAGTCATATGTATATTTATATGTATATATAATGAAATTCTAGATCTATTGTATGAAATCAAAACAATATGCTAAGCAATGCAACAATTAGTTAAGAACGTTATTTTGAAAATAGGTCAACTGGAGAAAAAAAATTGAAATTATAAAAATGCTGTTGTCTTTGAAGATTACAGTATTTCTTTTTTTCCTCAAAAAATTTTAGGAGTCATTTATCTTACAGTAGTAAGCTGAAAAAACTCTTAAGTTTTAATTCAGTAATGTTGGTAAAGAATGGTACATTTTGTTTCTCATGAGGCAACTGATTATGTAATTGTTCAGATGATAACAAAGTTTTATTCATGTATAATAAAATTTATATAGCTGTTATGCACAGTTTTGCTGCACATTGATTCAATGTGTTTCTAAAAATCATGAATGACATGAAGGACTCTTCATAAATTATGTTTATGTGTCTGAGACTTTGCTAGAATATCCCAGATTCAGATGGTTTTTGTATCTGGAAAACATACATGGAATAACACAGGAAACAAACTGTTCTGATAGGCACAAGAGGAAGATACTGTGATGAGAAATAATGAGATGGTGACAGCTTGGGGGAGATGTAATAGACACCCCCTTTCTGATGCTTACAGAGTTTGCACAGAAAAGTGGCACGTTCCCTATGCAGTCTGCCAATTTAGTTTTCATTCCTTGTATGGAAAAGCACTTAAATATTACAGAACAAACCCAAGAAAAATTCCCAGATTAAGCAATCAAGTAAAACTCCTTGGCACAGAGTGAAGGCTGAATACATGTAAAAACTTTCAGAAGACTGTCTTTGAAAGTCACAGAGGAGGAAATGAGATCTATATATGAATGAAGTAACAAAGTTAAGATGACCTTTAAAAACAGTAGGAGTTAAACACTGCATGGCTTAACAATGATCAACCAAATTGACCTTGATTATGACTCCTGACCATGCAAAGATGGTCCAAGTGCACCTCTTAGATATGGATCTGGTGCAAGAGTAAAAAGAACACGGGTTCTTTTTCTTATGCTGTTTCCTGAAGCATCTGCAACTGGTCACTGCTGAAGACAGGATCCTGATTTAAAAGAATATTTATTCTTGCCCATAAGGATATTATCTTATGACATACCTTTTTTCTTTCTTTCAGACCTACATTTTAAAGTACCATCTCTTTGAACGAATAATTTTCCTGAATAAATATGGCCTAGATAAAGGCTATTCCCTGGTAGTACTTGGGAAGACTTGCAAATTAACACAAATATATTGGAAAACAATGCTAAGCAAGATTTTACTTTCATCATTTGCCTGTAGAGTATAACAACAGCAGCCTAAAAACTTTTTCTTTCATGTAAATCTAGTGATTTTGTCAGTGTGTTATTTTATGCTTCACCTCTAAACTACTCTTTGCTCTTGTTTTCTGTAGTTCACAGTTAAGGATATGTTTGGCTTCAAAACAAAATATCTAAATTCTATATAAATTTTTCATGATTCACTATGTGTTTGAGACCACTTATGCAGAGTGACCGGTGTAAAAGCAGTTTGAATTGCTTTAATTAGTGATATTCCTTAGCTTTTTACAGGCACTGGCTCTATTGCCTGTTGGTGTTATTTTCCGTGGCAGCAAAGAGATATTAGTAAATGTCAAATTTATTGGACTGACTTGCATTCATTATTAAGTTTCTGCATTTTTAGCAGAGCAATAGTTAGATCATATTCATTTATTTAAAATTCCTTAGCAAATACATTTTGCTTTTTCATCCAGTTTTCATCTTCTTTGGTCTACATCCATTATCAAGTGAAACGGGTCAAACGAACCTCTTATCTTTGTAGAATGTCAGGATTCTTCACACATTCAGTAAAAATACAGTAAAATAAAATAAATAAAAAACTCCTTTCCCTTTTTTAATTTTTTACAGATTTCTGACAGTACCTTTTTATTATGTTTTTTTTATAGCATATTTTCATGTGGCAGAGACACAAAACAGTTTACCTTTTTCTGAGTTTTTCTTGCTTACTTTTCATACATTTATAAATAAGAGAATCTTATGCTAGGAGTGAAAGAAAGATTAGTAGAACAAATATTGAAATTATAAAATGGCTCAAACCAAATTAATATCAGTTCTTAGGTAATTTTTGCATTGGAAAGTTAGTTGAATAACAAATGATTGAGGAATAAAAAGTGTATTACATATCCAGAGTAGAAAGGAAGAGATAAAACTTGTTAAAGACAAAATGAGAATGGAAGAGCACATAAGTCGGAAAAGGTCAAAGCATTCAAAAAATGGAATGCACATTGAGAGGTGTAAAAGAATGCTAAGGTATCATAAATCATAAATAAAATGGAATAACATCATACGAGTAGTACAGAAAACACAGCAATTACAAAGAATAGAGTAGGAATTAGTAGTGTATTTTATGCTGAATTCTATTCATTATAAGAAGCTTGTTACACTCTTACTAGGTTAAGTGAACTTTTTGTTACTTCATTGTCCCCTATTAACTTTTGCTGTCCTGTTTTCTCTCTCAACATCTTCTTAAGAGACAATATTGCATGATTGCCTTCATAATTACTCATTGTAAGTCAAATTTAAACTTATTTTAGTTCTTCATTCATCCCAAGTAAGCACAATCAAGTCGTAGAAAGATTTTAAATGTTATTTGTTGCTGGCTTTTCTATCAAAGTAAAATATACACTCACAGAAAAAAATGTTTCTTCATATATCCATGACACTTCTACCAATATTCATGAAATAATTTATGTTCGTTTCTCTTATTAATCCAATTTTGAAGTGCAACACATTAATGAAAGTTTATCTCTAGAGGACTAAGAGTTATTCTATAAACATTGTGAATATTAAAGCTTAATATCTCTTTAATAATACAAATTATATAATAGTATGTATTACATGGTAGTATATTATCTCTAAATATAATGTAATTACAGTGTATAATAGTCTCTTTCATACGCTGTGCAGTGATGATCCCGTCTTTTGAACACCGAAGTAGCAGAAAGGGAAAAGGTTCCCAGAAGGATGTGAAGGATGATCTGACGTGTGGAATAGCTTCCTTAAACACAACTTCAAAGTTACAACTCTTCATTCTGGAAAATGGGCAAGTGAAGCGACTATGATGGATAACTTTAAAATCATCAGTGGCATGAAAATGTGGTGAGGAATAATCTCTCTTCTCCTATTTCTATAGTGGAACCAGGAACTAGGAGTTGAAGCCAGCATTTGACTGCTACAAGTTTGATTGGATTTTTGTTTGTTTGTTTGCATTGGGTTGGGTTGTTTGTTTGTTTGTTTTCCCAAAATTACATGTTTCTTCTGATAGTGTCAGAATTAGTGGGAGAAGCTGAGGGAAATTGTGGCTGTTAAAGTTAAAATGGGTACAAGTGAAGGTTGGACACATTCATAAAAGTGAAGTCCTCTGAAGGTTACTGATTGCATAATACATTCTCATGCAGTATAAAAATCAGTATAAAGTGTTGAAAACTAAGGGAATATTCAATGAAAATATTTGGCTTGTTCTTATTTTCCACAGTCATTTGTTTTGGACTGCTTCTGGGGGAAAAATAATACTGGTTTAGCTGAACTTTTAAAAATTCCTGGTGTAATACCTTTTATGTTCTCATCTTTGTTGATCTTTGTAAATATCGGTGATTTTTATCCCATAAATTCTGTCCCCAGCCTTATCGCTTCGTCAGTAACTCAGTGTTCCCCCATCCTTCTACAGTTTACAACACAACTGGATCGCTCCAGCTTCCTCAGGCTAATCTCTGCTGCAACGCATACTTTCTTTCCCTCTGACATTGTTTGACTCCTAGCAGCATACACTACAGCAGCATTAATGTTTTATATGCCTATGTAGTACAACATGTTTGTTTGCCAAAGGACAAAATTCTGACAAAGAAAGCACTTCAAATGTCTGTCGTTAAATAAATAAATTATTAATTCCTAATTTAATTTTTAGACAAATTACTTGCACCCTGAATCTTCTATTAAATATGAAATTACCAACTCTCTAATATATCCTAAGAATTTTTATTTTTATGTTTTTAACTGAAACTTATACCTTTCCTTGTAAGAGTTCTGTGTGGACAAAATGTTTATTATGAAAGAAAAAGCCTCACTGAAAATGTATCAACCTGCTTGCTTTTATCATATGGTCAGCTGTAGTGGTGTGTTGGCTGCACTCTGTTAGTACAACATCTGAATGTAGAACAAGACAGGATGAAAGTCCCTCAGACTGACAGCCTGTGCTTTAGCTCATGATAAAACATGCTTCAAAACAGGAAAACAAGAAAGGTAAATATCACTTTAAAAAACTTCCAGCATACTTGGTTCAATGTTATTGACTGGGTGCTTCATGAGACAAAAAAAATCTATATATGTGTACATTCATCTGTTGTGGTTTAACCCCCACCAACAAATAAACATCACACAGGTGGTTACTCCCCTCTCCCCACCAGAAGGATGGGATGAAGAGAACTGGAAGGGTTAGAGTGAGAAAACTCATGGGTTGAGATAAGAACAGTTTAAAATAATAAGGACAGTTTAAAAAATATTTTAATAGCAATAACAGTAATAGTAGCAGTACTACTACTACTACTACTACTGGCACTACTACTACTAATTTGTAATTAAAACGACAAAAAACCAAAGAGAAATAAAATCCAAGAAAGAGAAGTGATGCAAATGAAAAAAATTGCTTACCACCAACTGACTGATGCCCAGCCACCTAACTTTCCTTGTCTGCAGGGTAAATATTTACAACTGAGCCAGTCACACTCATCTGTGTGACTGGTCAACATAGGGAATACTTCTTGGGTACAGTTCTTAGCATCCTGAAGTAATCTAAACCAATCCAGTTGAACTGTGCCCTTAGAGGTATCCTTCTGTTGTGACTGTGCATGGAAGAAATTTATTGTGATTGGCTCAGACATAGATATCCATGCTACAGGTAAGTCAGGTGATACCAGTGCAACTCCTATGAAATGGACCAGAGGTACAAGATCCCTGTGTGCTCACTAGTTCAAAGGGAGAATAAGAAGGATTGGTCAATTCTGATTTCTTTTGGCTATCTGACCATCACTTACATGCTGGAAGACAAGTTGTAGGATTCTGAGTGGTTTTGGAAATTCAGTCCTTCCAGTAAATAAATGAGATTTTTAAACAGTCCTGTTTTTGTGATTTTTCTTATCTGATGTAAATAATTTACAGTAATATATGTGAGAACAGCAGGTCTGAGTAGGCTGGTGTGAGATTTGGGTCTAGAAAGAGGACTGTCTTTTCTAATGAGGGGCAGTTGAGAGATACCGTATGCTCTTAACTTGCAAATTAGTAGAGCCATCTGTTAAACAAGTTGTTTGGGGTTCAGGTTTATTGTTTTTTCATTTTACTTCTTTTCTTTTGTAATTAAATTTAATTATTAAGCAATGATCCTACTTTTAAGTTCTTTACATGGAGTTTTCAAAGTTTTTCATTCAAAGATGAGATTCATCAGGTTTTGACAAAGTTATAAGTCTTGAAAAGTGTGAAGATCATAAACTGCTCTCTCTAAGAGTTTGGTTCACTAGTGATTGTCTGTGGTCTTTCACATCATAGAAACTGTGAAAACCTTCAGATCCCAGCTTAGCTAGAATTAATATATTTATGCTTGAAGCCTATGAAATGCCCCAAACAATTTGTTTTCATGGCAAAGAGTGTCAGGTCTCAGAGAGGGGTAAAGAGCATGAATGGAGGAAATTTGTATTTCCAAAACTCATGACTCTATTCATCTTGAAATTTAATTTTTTTTCTACACAAAATAAGTCTGGGTTAATATTAAAAATAAATAAAAATAAAACAAATAAAAAATACCCCACAACCAAAATTGAATCCAACACACTTACAGCAAATAATATTTATTTCATAAATTGAATTGAGTTATTCAAGAATTTGATGCATTTCACTTTTGACAAAACTTAAGTAGTTTGGGTTATTTCAGGAGTATGCAACTGTTCAGCATTTTTGTCCACCAGTGGAACCATAGCTTGTCTTGAACATGTTAAAACCTTCAACTTTTCCATTTGGGCACTCTTTTGTTACATGTCAGTTGGTTAAAGACTTCGTTACACCTATTTTATGCATCTTCTCTTCCCCCTTCTTCATTTATCTTTTACTAGTGTAAAATACCTATAAACCTTTTCATTTTCCTTTTTCTTTTTTTTTTCTTTTAATCTTTCTCTCATTCAGTGAATTTTAGACTGCATTTGTATGTTTTGGCTGAATTGTTGGAATTCTCCTCCTCACCTTGCTTATTTTCTGCTCTTCTCTCTTTGGTTCTGCCACAGCTAGGCTGTCTTTCTGTCAAAAAATCTGGGGTTCTTCACCCCTTTTCCTCAATATATACAACTCGGTAAAGCAGCAGAAAAATATTTCCAATTTGATTTTCTTTTTCTCCATTGACTGTGTAATTTTTCCAAAGTTTGAATGAGTTGACTCAATGCTTGATAATACAAATGAAAATCAGAGCTGACTTGAGTGAGACACTAAGAATTTACAGGGAGGCAAGGAGAAGTAAACAGAAAACACTTTGGAAAACAGGAGAACATTTCAAAGGTAGGATGAAAAGACCCAAATGGTATTTCATCCTTCTGTTGTCCCCAGCACAGCAACTCTTCTCCACCTCATATTCAGTTTAAATGGAAAGTCTTCAACTGCATTTGCTTAACAGAAATCCATAACTAATCAGCAGGAATTATAAGCAAAGAATGGAAGAGTTTGTGTTCATCATCACTGACTGCTAATTGCAAGGTAAACACGGTGAGCTGGAGATTGACAGATCCTATACCAATTTTCAGTTGTTGAAGTGTTCTCAGTGTCATCTCTTGTTGGTGTATGTCTCTACAGTAAGCTGGATTCCTAGTTCAACTTTACCTCTGTGCCTGGTAAAATCCTGGGAGATATGCCAAGGCATGTGAGTGACAGCAACACGATTACAGGCAACAGCTCCCTGCGAACTGCTGCAGTGTGAGTCCATCCCACGGGCAACAGACCTCCCAAAACTGTTGCAGCATGGGTCCCTCTTCCACAGGGTGCAGTCTTCCAAGGACAGGCTGCTCAAACATGGGAGCGAAGCCTTCTCTCCATGAATCTCCCACAGGATCACAACTTCCTCCCAGCTTCAGTGTGGGTTCCCCCACAGGCTGAGGGTGGATCTCTGTATCCCCATGGAGCTCCATGGGCTGCAGGGGCACAGCTGCTTCACCGTGGTCATCACCACGGCCTGCACAGGAATCCCAGTTCCGGCACCTGGAGCATCTCCTCCCCCTCCTTCTCCACTGACCTTGGTGTCAGAGTTGCTCTTCTCACATGTTCTCACTCCTCTGTTCTCTGGCTGGAAAATTACAACTGCACAACAACCTTTGTTTTGATTTCTTCTTAAATATGTTATCGCAGAGGCATCATCACCATTTCTAATTGGTCCATCCTTGGCCAGCAGCATGTCCATCTTCGGAGCCATCAGGAACTGGCTCTGCAGGACATGATGGAAGCTTCTAGCAGTTTCTCACAGAAGCAACCTCTGTGGCTGAAAAGCATATAAAAATTCAAGGGTTACTATGAATCCATTTTCCTCTTCATCTGGATATTAGTAATTTTGCTTTGAGTTTCCTTCTTTACAATATCCAGAGAAAGAAGGAATTTATTTTTTCCCCTCACCTTATCATAATGTTAGTGCTACTCTGACATTTTAAAAACTTACTCAAAAGTTTTCTGTCTATGTTATTTAATCTTACAATTAGGGATTCAAGAATACTTACTTGAAAAGTAAAAAAATATGGTGATAATCAAAAAATTTGCCTGTACTATGCTGCTGTCACTTAAATTCAATGTTAAGTTTGTTTTTCAATGTCCTCAAAAGAAGAAAAAATAAATTAGTTTCTAGGTTGAAGATTCCAGGAGATTTATGGAGTTTTATCTGGCTAGTTGCCATGGAGGTTAATTACTGTTGAGATAAGCCCTACGGATTATGAAATTTCAAAGCTCAGAAAAAGTGCCGTTCTTTGTTATATAAGGAATAAGTTCCGAAACCAGTCATATGTCCTTTTTAGGAAGAGCATAGGGAACAGGAAGAAGCTGGGACAGCTGCTATCTTGTTGCTTTTTTTGTTTTGATTGGTTTGGGGCTTTTTGGTTTGGTTTTTTTTGGTTTGGGTTTTGTTTGTTTGTTTGTTGGGTTTTTTTTTTTT